>VZRR01011629.1:169187-216145 GCA_013398015.1 Oreocharis arfaki
ACCCCACATCAGTGCAACAACATCCTAAAAGGCTAAAAGTGATCTCTATGATGTGGCTTGTTCTGAACTGGGTTTGTAATTTTTTTTTCATCCTTTGGCAGCACATCCTTAATTATCTGGTTGTCACAAGAGGAGCTCATTTTTTGATGCAACACAACATTCTACTGACATCCTTTGGACAATGTTTTCAGGATAACCTACCTGTAGTTATTACACTGCATGCTTAGAAGATGGATGTTTTCTGAAACACATACTTAATTAATGCTATTTAATACACAGTTTGACTGAGGGGTAGTAGTGCCCAATTCATATAATTCGAGATTATGGGGCAGGCACTACACACGGAATTAAAACCACATTAAGGTGAAACAATCATTCAAATCAATCTACATTTGCTTACAGTATCTGCAAACTGAAGCACACATTATGACCAAAGATAATCCCATTAAAATTTTTGGCAATGCTCTACAATAAAAGCCATCTGAAACAGAAGACAGTAATTGTTACTAAATTGTGACAGAATCTCTGTGCAGTTAGGAGTTCTAACAATATTAGTCATGTAAGTTCAGGATGATTAATGATACTGCAAAAACTATCAAGAACATAGCAACTAACCCTTTACAGACAAAGCCCGTGGTAATTACTGAGGGACCATCCTGCCATAAGCCAGACTTAACTCTTATTGTTACTTTTTTAGTGCAGTTACCTGACACCTTCCAGGAGCTGGTGAAGATCTGGTGAGGATCCGTTTTTTATAAATTTCCTTATTTGTTTGAGTAGTTTGAATCATGTGTGATGACTTAAAACTGTTCCATTTGTCCCTCAATGTTTTTTTCTTAAGAAGAGAGATGTCTGTTCCTTTCCAAGTGTCACTCCCTCTGCTAAGTCTAGGTCTAAACCAGGGAGAATCACAAGAAAGACCTCACAGCTGTCCTTGCTGATACTGATGGACTAAAACCAAGCATTTTTCTTTTTAAATCCCATTTTTTCCTCTGCTTGACATATGTCAAGAAAATGAACTAGCAACATCCATGCAGCTGAAACAAACTCCTTATGCCTTCAGGAGATAAATCCCTGAGGACAGACCTGCAGAGTAACTATGAAAACATAGTATCAGAGTAAGGCATGAATAATTAGAAGAAGTAGGTCTATAAACCGATACAAGGAAAACAAATTCCATCATGTTCTCTTAATATTTATCATATACCCTCAGAAGCAAAACTCCACAAAAGTGTGCATCTAGTATAATAGCTTTCTATCTTTAACTACACTCACTGCAACCTTTAATAATCATACTTGAAATGTGTGCATAGAAGAAAACACACACCCAAAATGTTTCGGTAAAAGAGTAAGATTAAAACTAAATTTTTAAATTGCCCTGTCCAATTTTGAGCACTGAAAAACAAATAAACTGCTGCACAGCCTGTTACTTTAGAACAATACCGTGGAATAATTAGAAGTTCTAAGATAAAATTAAAATTACCACAATAATTCTCCTGTGAAACAATCCAATCTATGCAGGCTACGAATTGCTACTAGGTTGAAAAAATGCATCACCACCTCAAGTCAGGCAGATAAATAATTCTATTTTAATTAGTTAGTGGAGATACTTAAAAGGTTATGCAGAGCAGGATGAAAAACTGATTATATTTGCAAATTATGTATTGGTCACATTCAAAGACCAGCTCTTTACCTGCACACCATTAGAAACCAGCTATGCAAACTATGAGGAAAGATACGATTCCACAAAATTTTCTCACCGAGGAGAGCAGAAGCCCCAATCTATAGGACCCACCTTTGGGTACAACAGGTGATATCAAGACAGGGACATCCTTGTGCCTGTTTTCCTGTACTATTGCTTGTACCATTTCCCTAAGAGTGCTTTTGAGAAAGGCCTTTTCTCCTCCCTGCCTCATATACACATGAAAACCAGAAAGCCTTGCTTTAAATCTAGACAAAACAAAGTATTCCTCTATTATTCTACCCAGAGAGACAGCAGTCAGGATTTCATGATCTCCTCTTCTCCACTAATCTGTACCTCCCTATTACCTAAGGCATTAAGCTCCCCAAAAGTGCTTGAAACACTCTTTTCCTTCTGCCCTTAATGAGAGGTGAATCATAGAATGGTTTGGGTCAGAATGGTTTGGGCTGGAAAGGACCTTACAAATCATCTACTTCCAACTCCACTGCCATGGATAGGGATGCCACCCACTAGGTCAGATTTACAGGAGTCACACCGGCATGTTAAAAAGGATGAGCACTTTTCAGGATCAGATTTTATCTGCTTGCAATTAAAATGGGAGTGTAGGCTCGCTGGTTTAGCTTCATGTAAAACTGTAAAGGTAAAACTTAGGCTCAGTCAACCAATGAACCTTTGAAGATTCCAATCACGTTCATAAAAGAGAAGTATAACTATGAAGCTCATTTGATTTTATGTCAGCTTTTTAATCATAGTATTTCCTCATGGTTTAATTTGCTCTGTACCTACCACCATCAATATGAATGCACACCACTGCCCATTAATGATACATCTACAGTTTACAACATGAGTTTTATAGTACAGAAAAAATTACTAATACAAGCCACCTCAAGCATCTGACAGGAAAACAACCACAAAAACTGCAATCATAAACTCACGTTTCTCTCTGATCCATTAGCAAAGAGGAACAGTCGATAATCAGCAAATTGCTTATCGAGCATGGGTCTTCAATCATGTGGCAAAAGAAACCACAAGTCTGAGAGGATCAGTAAACTAAAATGGGATAAATCCATGTTGTTTGGGTAGCAATTAACGCTAATCATGAAATCAGAGGATCAGTCTTATTTATACTGATTTTAAACGTGTTTGTCTTTGTGACTCTCTTGTGATTCTTGAAGAAATCAGTCCCAAAGTGTGGACGTCTCATGTGTGACTGAGAGAAGCATAGGAAAGACCATCAGTTGTGACAGGTACATGCTCTGGAGGTTTCAAAACTTTCCTGTCATTCTATATCAGGAAGGGGTCGTTAATAAAAAGTGCTATTGTACAACACTACAGGGTAGGACAAGAAGTCAAAGAGAGATGACGGAGTCACTGGGTTGGTGTAGAAAACAACTCTGCCAGACAATCCTGTAGCTCACACCAGACTGATGCTTTTAAAAACAGCCTTTTATTTCACCAGAGCCATTCATGATAATGAATGGTAACACTTGTTTTTTGCTGGCCTTTTTCTCACCTGTTCTTACCCAGTTTAACACCCCTAACCAATTTAATGGGACATAATTTCTATTTACAGAGATCTCTTTGACTTACTGGGTTCAAAATGGTAAATGACAATACTCTTTCAAAGGTGACTCTCCATAGTGTTATTCCACTGTAAGGATTTAAGACCTTTATCACCAGCCTGCCGGGGTATTTCCTCCATTTCCTTTTTAATACTCTTTTGTTATACAGATATTATGAAACATTGATTTTTTTTTTTTAAAGACAAAGGTACACAAACACAATTGGAAGTAGGGAATTTTCCATGTTCAGGTTCAGAAAGATGGATCTGATTTTTACATGAATAAACGAGGCTTTGAAGACTTCTAACCAATGAAACAGGAAGCAGAATATCATTTCATGTCTGAGAAATCAGTAAAAGGCAATAGATGCAAACTTCGAGAAATCTGAGTATGATGCATACTGTGAGCACACAGACAAACACAAACCAGACACGGAATTTCCAGAGCACACAGATTACCACATTTTGCCTGTGGAAGATAAAATTACCTATTTCCCTGGGCCCCGTGCAAGAAGCTTTCAGCATCTAAGGGCTGTCATGAAACACCACCACATGATTTACCAGTGCATCGGGTTACTGAAACAGGGCTGGCTCTTAATGCAGCCTCAGTGCCTTCAGAGCCCACAGAAGATGGAGAACTGCAGGTCCCCCGCTGTGCATCTTGAATAACGCCTGGAGCAAAGCAATCCTTTGCTCTCTGAAAGTGCTACACAAGTCAATATACATCATGCAATAGAGTTTGCTGTAACTTCTGGTCCTCGCATGACTTCTGTGTTTCAAGTTTACCCTGGTTCCTCAGTCACTCTCTGCAGTCATTCATTGCTTTTGTTCTTTCTCAATGTCAGTACGAAAATATTATTTCAACCTGATGGTTTCTAATGTGAGAATGAGAATTTTGTTTTTGAAGAAAACTGAGACACCACACTCATTGAAGGTATTTCTCATGGTGTGCATCCTCATACACAGAATTAAGAGTGGAAAAAATTTGGCCTAGTATCAAAAATTATAAAATTTCTGTTTTACTTCTTGTTGGTCAAATGATAAGAAACCAGTATATTTAGTACAAAGTAGCCCAGAAACTGAGTGGGGACAAACTCCATATAAACTTGGGGCAATCTCCTCTTCGGGCTTAGTTTCATGAGTTTAGTAAAGCCATTCCATTATTTTCTGTCAGATGAAAACCGTTCAAACAAAAGCTCCTTGATCTTACTTAGAACGGTTCTTGACAGTTCTGAGTAACTATTATAGATGAAATATGTAGCTAAGTGTTGTAGATGCACATAAATAAAAATATTAATATATTCACCCCAAGAGTGTTAATGAAAAAAACACTTCATTTTTTAACTCTGTCAATTCTAATAAAAAGGTAAGATCAATATCCTAAGCAGTAGGTCAGAGCCCCAGAAAAGCAGCATTGACACAATGTCCTGAGGCTTGGAGAGCCCAGCAACTTCCCCCATTTATCTCTGAGCCAACCTGTTTCCCACAATAACCCTACACACAGGCCATGCAGGGAGAATGACAGGAGGTTACTGCAGAACTGCACAAAGGAGAATTGCAGACAACTTCCTCTGTAATCTCCCTCTGAGAAAAGGAGTAAACTCCCACATAGTATTTTACTCATTCCTGCTACGACAGAATCAAAGGAATGCCATCCATAGCTGCCAGGAGAGCATTTTAATCTCCCCAGAACTTAGATTAAAATGTTATTATTAATGGTTGACCTTAGACAAAGTGACCAACCACAGGGCCTACTGAGCTGGTGTGTACTTCCCAGCCATGGTCTTTGTTGGATGTGGATTACCAGTCATGGCAGAAAGGCCACAGAGGCCTTTCTGAGAAAGGTAGAGAAAGCAGGTGTGACCTCTAGATCAAGCAGACCTTAGAAATTACAATGTGATGACTCAACATCAACGTGCTGATGCAATGAATAAAAGTCTCCTTACCACAGCTGCGAGGAAAACAGTTATCATTCCCAGTCACCTGTAGGCAAGACAGAGTGGAGCAAGGGGAATTAACATCCATTGCAAAAAACCCACGAAGGATGTGCCTAACCCAACAGCCACACAGTCCTTTTGTGCCAAGTGTTGTAGCAGTCATTTTTCCCCCTGTCAGAAGCAATGGGATTAACCCTACAGTCAATATTAATGTGAGTGGAATATACAGTCTAATGAGAATTGCACTCATCCCATTCACAGGACCCTGGCAGATCAAACAAGGACCATTTCCTACTTTCCCAATAACATTTATTCTTAAAAGCTTGAGGCAATTTTCCAGTCACAGACGTTGGTACCAATAAACAACACAACCCTAACTGAAAGAGTTTCTGAAATTTACCCAAAAGGGATTTTAAGATTTGATAATGGGCTCTTCAATTACTGTTTCCAGATATACTTTATAATAGTGTGTATTGAACTTGTTTCATTCAGACAAAAACAGTGATCAAAGTAACTTAAGTAAAGCTACCTCTTTCTGCTTTAACATTTAATCCCAGTTTAGAGTCACCTGAACTATATGCACTCAACAGCCAACAAATTCTACTGCTTACTGATGTGCAGCAGGGAAATGCAATCAATTTATATTGTGTCTATTAGTGTGCTTTTCAGAATGATACTATAAATCACATCTACTGCTGTAGGCAGAGGTGCTGCATTTCTGCTCCTACTTTTGTAGGAAAATGCTGGAAGCAGGAAAAACACAGCTGAAACCAGGAATAAGGAGGTAAATGAGACACAGTGTACAACAACAAAATTGGGAAACTCAGACTGCAGGGCACTGTCTTGGAAGAAACTGGGCTGATTTGTTCTAATGGGGTAGGTCTCAGTGCATTTGAGCAACATGCAGCTATACAATGTCATGCCAAAAAGAGCCTTATGGAATTTAACAGCTGCAGCAAAGCAACAGATCTCAGTGGGTTTAGGAAAGAAAATATCAAGTATTTCAACTCAAGGTGAGATTATACTAAAGCAGTGCAAAGATAACTGCATCCAACTACGGTGTAAAAACCGAACTTTGGTATTAAACATTTTTCCTGCAGGGTTTCTCCACACCTCAAACATATTTCACCTCCAATAAAATTAAAAAGCAAATTTAACACTACTTGGACACACATTGCAATTCTGGAAAAGAAACTTGGTTTTAAAAGCTCTTTCAGCAGGTATCACATATTTATCAAACTAACTACTGTGTCACTTTAAGGCTCTGGCAGATTTATACCGGTGTTAAGAAAGAGAACTTCGATTTATTTCAGACTACTAAGCTGAAATATTGCTTACTTGGTAACAACAGAAATGTCAATCAATAAGAAAACCCCTCACCCTCTGAAGTTCTCCATCTCAAACCACATGCTTATATGACAGATTAAAGTTTTCCCACAATTTCATTTAGGAATAGGCAGCATTGCTCTCCTGATGACATAGGTCAATTTACAGATTACCACTAACTATTATATTTCATTCTTATCATCATGCAAAGAAAATAGTTGGAAATATAAAGAAATATATGTAGAAATGTCTAAGTAAATCCTCTCAGTTTGGGAATTACATTTATTTAAAAGATTTATGCTATAGTATATCTTCTTACATTAGTCTATCTACATCTGAAGGACAGAATGTTTGAGCCCAAAGTATTATTCTCTAGTCATATTCTTCACTTGATATTAACATTCCCTCCCATCACTATTTGTCTTGTCCTGTTTAATTGTGCTCAAATTGAGAAAAGAAGTTGCAAATCCTTTAAACAATACAGAATTTCTAAGCAGCACAAGATTATCCAGCTTCCAGTTTCACTATTTGCTCAAGCAGGGTAAGAAAAAATATACTCATTTAGGGAGAAAGTCTGTTTGTGTAAGCAAATATCTTGATATTCTACTAAACATCACCAAAAAACCCCTTTAATATTGATCAGAACAAACATAACATTTTAAAATAAAACAGAATATTTAAGTGACACATTCTCTTCCTAGCATCTGGCCTACACTAAAATAAAACCACAGCCTGAAAAGGCTAACAGGAGTTTTCCTCACTGGAATAACAGGTCCAACCAAGGGGCCACTAATGGAAACTGATATTTAAGTTTGCCTTCAAACAGTTTAGCCAACGTGCAGACGGCCTTAAAAAGAACATAATGCTGATTTAGATGGCCTTCACCTTTATCTAAATCAGAAGGACAGACATAAAGAGACAAACAACTTTAATTCAAAGAACTTGCGTCCCTCTGCTTCTCGATAGACCCGAGCACGCTCGGCTGCAAATGGCAGTGGAAGAAAAAGAATGGATTAATTTGGAGATAGTGGACTTCAGGGATCCTAACTAATAAAATAGTTACTCTTTTCAGAAACATGGTAGGAATGAATCAGACTACTGCAGTTCCACAGGAATAATGAAGAGCTCTCCTGAAAAGATCTGAATACGCAACAGTTAAAGTTTTATGACGGTGCTGGGAGCATCACTCTGGAGAGCAGCTCCCCCTCACCCCTTCTCTTCTTAACCACAGCTCCATCACCTTCAAAGTTAATTTCCAAGGTTTCTAGCTATTGCAACAATAATGCTGTTCTAAAATCAGGACCTCAGGAAATTCTTCCTTAAACAAAAATTAATATACAATAAAGCGAAACATTCTAACCAGGAATACTCATGGGGTGGATTTATTTTGTGTGTATTACTCCAGGAGTCTCACTAGAATAAGAAAAATTGAAACCAAGGATCAATGAAGAGGAACAACAGAAAACTAAAAAAGAAATATCCTTAACATTTTTAATGGAGAATTTCAGAATTAACTGAACACTTCATGGTTTTTTAAATAGTTTTTTCGACTTCTGCAGAGAATTAAAGCAAATTTTCCAAACACAAAGTAACAGAGGAAAACAAATTTTATTATTGCTATTGGTGTTTTTTGCAGTGTTTTCTAGAAACCCAGATTCAAATCAGAGCAGCAGCATGGCAAACACTGAGGAAAAAAGAAAACAAACCGCAAAAATGCCTAAAGCAAAAAACCCTAAAAACCCCAAAAAACATAACCAATGAAAAAGATAACCCTCCAGGTTTTTTTCACCTTATTAAACTGAACTTGAGCTTTTCAACAGTTCAGCGGTCTAAGGGAATGAGTTAATAGTCTTGGTGGAAAATATACAACATGAAATTCCATTGTCTCTTTTGATTTTTTGGGTTGTTTTTTTTCTGTTCATGTGACAAAAACCATGAAAAAAATCTGTTTGATGTACAAGATCTCATCATGCATCAGGAAAGCAATATGTAACTCAGATCCTTACTATTATCATATGAATGGTTTGTGTTAATCCCCGTTCTAAGCTGGTTCTCTTGTAAACGGAGCTCTGTTCTAGCCCAAAGCTCTGGCCCAGGCATTGCAGGAAGAGATTTGAAGCAGGGCCAAGCACGATGAGCTTGCCCAAAGCTGCCAAAAGGCTTCACTTTTTTCCCTCTCTTTATTCAGATTGATCAAACCCATTCTTGTTCCCAAGACACAAACAGCCACGCACTGACTTATCAGCGGCAAGCACTTCTTGAGAAGAGAAGACCTACACTTAGAACCATATTGGGAATTCTAACAAGCGCAAAATCCCTAGAAATGAAAATTTTCACCATCCCATAAAGTGATGGCATAAGCCTGTTAAATATTCTAACAAACATTAGACATGAACATATGATGCTTACAGATTTTCAGAGGGAGAGCAGTTTTTGCTTTAGATTAAATCCATTCAAGTTACCAACAGGTCTGAACAATGTTTCTGCACCAAAGTATGTTCTTCCCATATCTTGAATGCAGTTTACTCGTGCAGCATACCTGGAAAACTGTTCCTGCAGCCCCCGCATCTGAGCTCTGCTCCGCTCCGACTCCAGCGTCACCTCCCGCAATCTCTTTTCACTCTCAAGTCTCAAATGCCTTTCTTCCTCCAACTCATGTATCAGCTTCTCACGCTGAAAGACCATAAAAATGTATTCATTAATTTTACACATAAACCACGCTTTTAGGAAGAAAAGATACTTAATTTAGGGAAGAATCAAATCAAACCAAATCAAATCAAATCAAATAAAAAAATCAAAATAATTAACCTGCTAATCCAGTCCTATCATTTTTGTGCAGCAATGTTACAGAGACAAGAATTTTTTTCAGAATATCCCATCACACCGAGCTACCCTTCCTCGGTTCACTCATGGATGTCAGCATATTGAAAAACAGACACCCACCCTCTCCTTCAAAGTGCTTTTTCTTCACCTCCATTCAGAATAAATGTAAAAATTATATTTGAGATCTGTGACCTATCTTGCTTGAAGGCAGACATGGGAAGAACGGAACAAGTCAGGAAGACAACTTGTCACCTGTCCCTTAATGACTCAACCTCATGAGGAGGAAAAGGACCTGGTTCTGCAGCCACTGATTTTTTTTGTTTTGGCTGAGAGGAGGATCCCTATCAGTAGAACAGAGTTTATTTGACTTTACTTAGTGAAATACTATGATAATGAATATGTTTTTAAAAACTGAGTACAAATCAAACCAACATGAGAGCAATTAAAGTGTCATTAATTTTACTAATAGTTCTCAAAGGAAAATGGCTGCTAATTATTAAAACATAGGACCAAAAACCTCAACCCAAAACATACAGCACCACCTGGATAAATCTACGTATATCACGGCCTAACCCTTTAAAAAAAAAAAGAAAGAATATCATATAAAGGGTACCTAAAGATTTTAAAATCCTATTTCAATAGTGGCTAAATATAATTTAAGAGGAGCAGAAAAATTAACCTAAGAGTTATTAAAAATGTTATTGCAATTTTAAAAAATGTATTTACAGCCTTTTCCATGGGACCCTGTTAAACTGAAAGGAAATTAAATTACATTTTATCCTTGTGAATTTTAATGAGATAACAAATCAATAAACCCCCAAGGATTTTACACGGCACTATATCATACTCTGTCAGTGATGGGGTTCCCATGCCTAGGAACAGGTCAAGTCATTGTGAAGGTGCAGTGGGTTCACCACCCATCTGCTTTGTGCCTGTGGTGCAGGGAGATTTGCAGCCTGTCAGACAGCCTGATTTAGCTCCATGTCTGACCTAAATTTTCATGGCATACCTGCAAAAACGTATATAAAAATTATCCGTACAGTTTCATTAGTAAATAACAAAGGTATCTTAGAGATAAGCCATTAAACGAGAGAGACAGGCTATTTGTACAAATCTCACAGCTATAAATCTTACTGGATAATAATTTACAATAGCAGTAATCAGGGGACCAAAAATATGAACATTGCCAAGTGGAAAACAGATCTTAAAGACAGTGATAAATAAGCAGATGCCACAAAGGGAGGCTGCAAAGGTTTAAATGAAATATCTATATGCTTGGGAAAAAATAGGAGGAATTACTCAGAGAACAGAGCAGTTCTGTCTGGTTGGCCATATGTAATACCTGGAAAATGGAAAACTGCACAACAAGAAACAAATTACTGGCAAATAAATAGATTGTTCTGACTAAACTATCTAATCACTGCCCTTACTGTTACATAACCATGGCCAGCAGGTGCTGAGTAATCCTCAGTTTCTGCCACCAGAGGAAAAGTTCAGCACCAGGCAGAAGATACACAGAAGTTGTACAAAAGGCTCACAAAGGATAACCCAGGCTAATGATATGGGAAGAATATTCACAGCAGTCAGTATTGCTCCAGCTTCGATCTCATCAATGCCAGCTTCAAAATGATCCCACTCCAGAGAAGAACACTCTCAACATCTTGTCACTGCTGCTAAACAGACATGTAGGATGTCCTGAGTCAGTGGGCAACAAGGAAAATTACAT
Source organism: Oreocharis arfaki (assembly GCA_013398015.1). NCBI lineage: Eukaryota > Metazoa > Chordata > Aves > Passeriformes > Paramythiidae > Oreocharis > Oreocharis arfaki. Next base: position 180,263 of record VZRR01011629.1, read on the forward strand.
AAAAGAAAAATATATAATTACCACCTAGGACTTGAGAAAAGCCTTCAGAAGATAGTGGTGCCTACTGAAACTGGGCTTAAAACCAAATAGGCAGCTGTCCCTCCAGGAACTGAGAAGCCCCCCTGGAGGAAACTCAGGTGCTGCTGTGAATACCTGAGTGCCTGAGCAACCTGACAGAGTAAAGCTTAACTACAACAACGGACTGTAAACCAGAGATTCAGCCCTGCCTTCAAGGCTTATTCAGCATCACAGCAGCCACAATGATCTTATCCTGATACAGCAACAACCTCTGCATGTCTGCTATGCTGACCACGCTCTGGTCCTCAAATAAATCTTCCTACACTACGTACAAAGCCAGATCCCCACGGGCAGGAGAGACTAAAGGTGACACTCTGGGATGAGTTATCCTGTTCTCCATCTCACTGCCAGGGTGTTTTGCAGGTTGCTCACAGCTCCACTGCCTGTCCTGCAGATGGGCTGTGCTGCACCTACAGGCACGGCCATGCTCCTGCTCTTCACAAACCCACACCTTCTCGTAGAGAACTGCATAGACAGCAGAGATTCACAAACCCAAACTTCTCCCTACAGCTCAAAGAGCTGTGCAAGCTATTTCTAGGTTTCATTTACCTCTTGCTGATAGGCCAGAGAATGCTGTTGCTGCCATTTACTCCTATTCACGTGGAGAAGAGTTATCATCCTACACAAAAAGATCAGCACATCCACATGGGGATTTTGTCTTATGAAGAAAGAATGTCGAAATTACCTTAGGAAAAGCGCTCTAAAACGAGCAACAAATTTGCATTAAAAGAACAATAACATTACAGGAATGAAATCCCTAAACATTAGGAACTTCTGGAATGAGCTAAATGTACAGTTCCAATCCAGCCACCTCACAGGCAAGAATTACAACACAGTTTATATGAGCACGTACTGTTGCTGTACAAAACTCCTTTCTGTTGCTGCTCCTTTCAGGGTAAGGAATGAACAACAAACCAGTCACAAGGCAACAAGATGAGAAACAAAGGCATTGACCTATGGCCCTGAAATTCTGGGTTCTCTTCCCAGCTACCAAAATTCTCCAGTATGAACGGGGCAAAGGCTTGCCCACGGGACAGCTGCACAGCAACAACACCCTCAGCCCTCACTGCCGGGATTCTTCACAAGAATTTATTGGCAACCTTGCAGCAGTTCTGCCATTTCTTGCAGGCAGAAAGCAGATCTGCTTTCAGCCAGATCACAGACGTTAAATACTGTGAAGTGGGGAGAAAAAGGAGTAAGAGACCACCCACACTTGGGAAGTTTTCAGTCTGCAGGACACAAAACACTCAAGTATACTACACACAGAAAGTAACTCCCAGCAGTAGTGACCTTATCCACCAGAAAAGAGAACTAGATTTTCATTCAAACCCATAAAATCCATAATGAAGTGTCAGAAGAGACAAGTGAGCCTAACGTACAGAAAGGCCAGGATTAAACAGAGATTTTTTAGATTTTTTTTGCCTCATGGAAGAAGAAAACATATCCCTAACTTTGCAGGAATTTTGTGCTGACATAATGCACTCATAAGCTCTTCTGTGCTAACCCCACTTTATTCCTGTGCAAAAAAAAGGTGTGTGAGAAGAAATAAACAGAACTGGTTAAAGGTTTTATAGTGAATATAAGTTTAATAAAAAGTAATAGAATTAGCATGTTATGTGAAGAAAAGGTTAAATAAAAAAAAGCATCATGTGAAATGCTTCAGCTCATTTTAACACCAGAAAAATCATTGCCATCTTCCAATGAAGTTATGCATTCCCACTTGCTAACTCCTCTTTAATTGCACATTCTTCTCTCCATGAGCTCTGCTCAAACTATTTTTCCCTGCTTCCTCTCCTTGCCTTCTGTAGCACAGCTGTACCCTTCTCCTCTCAGAAGCATAACCTTTACTTCATTCTTGCTTCCCATTTTCAGCCTCCCCAGAGAGCCTGACTTTCATCACATCACCCAGTCAAATCCCTGATAACTTTCCAAATGGGCAAAAAATTCATGTGAACAAACTAGAGTGAAAGACAGTGTTAGCAAACTCTTCTGATACTTTTGTGCAAGTACCGGGATATTTTCACATGGAACAAAGTTTCAGGGGCTGCTCATTATGCTCCTGAGCTAGCGCCTGCACTTCACCGAGCTCCTTTTTGTGTAGCTGTAGAAATGTTCGTGTCAAAATGTTTCATTCGTCATCCAGGCAGGGACATGTACCACACGCTAAGTCATCTTCTAAAAGTTAAGGAAGGAATCCAATCTGAGCTACTCACGATCAAAACAAAACACATGAAAACTATTTTTAACTAGATTGGAAGTAACGCATGTGTTTTGACAGAAAAAATATGATTTGTTCCTCAGCACTCTGTGAAGAGACCAAGAGACACCATTTATTCTCAGGGTTACCGGTTAATGGCTGTGTTCTCAGTCTAAGGACTGACCTTGTACAGCCATAAAAGTGTCTCCCAAGAGGAGCTCAACCATTTGTGTCTCCTTTAGCTCCCCTGGGATGTGTCACAAATGTCAGCAGCCGCTTCTTTCACATCCTACCAAACTGCAAATGTCTCGTCTGGTGAGTGAGGAGGCACGAGCAGGGATGGGGCAGGTGGCAGCCTGGAAGGCAGGCAGCAGCACACGGTGCTGCGGGGCTGAGGGATGCACAACAGCTCCTTTGCTTCTGAGCAGTCTGACACCAGCACACAGAGGGAACGTGTGGCACGCCAAAGTTTGGCATAGAAAGGATGATGCCTTACCTCTTTTTCCTTTCAGGGCTATTTCATTGCAAACTTTAAATCTAGACATGGATGACACTAAAGCCTTCCAGGTCAGGGACTTGGAGTTTTAACTCCTTTACTTGTTACTGCTGGTAAAATCATGAAATGTCTCTTCACAAGAGCAGGCCCAAAGTCATGACAATACTTCTCAGAGAAGTACTTGGTGATTTCTCCTCATGAGGGTCAAGAATTTCAGTAAGTCAAGCAGATTTCTCATTCCAAAACTCTCCATCTCCCTGTCTTCATCTTGGTGTACAAACTTTTTTTGTCATTTCTTTGTCCCCCAGGTCCCACTGAAAAAGGGGAGCAAGTGCAAAGTTGACCCAAGGCTGAGGTCAGCCTGCCACACCAGAGCATTTTGTTTTTTAATTTTTTAAATTTATCTTTCACATAAAAAACCATACCACTGTAATCAATAATTTTATCTATATGTTAACGAAAAACGTGACTGGGTGTCAAAATTTAAAACTACAGATGACTGCAAGAGAAGAATTAGAGAGGGGGGTACACACCCACACCCACACGCCACGCGGGCTGCACAGGACATTGCTATCCATCAGGAACAGACCAACACTTCCATTAGGAACTGCTCCCTCCTTCTGTTTAGCTTATTCTTGAGTCTTACGAAAAGCAGCTCCTCAGATCAGCAAGATATAACCAGACTGATTAGTTCAAATATAAAAAATGTCTTAAAAGGGCCACACATGCAATCTCATCATCGAGGTTACATTTTAAGTAGGGCAAAGAGCTACAGATTAAGTCTTGAATTTGTTCTTTGCATCCCCAGTGCATCGTAAGAAGATGTTTACTATGGTACTGCTAATTATGCAAACATGGGACCAATATTTTGTCCAAAAAAGTCTACATGAGAATATTTAGCACAGGCTTAATGTTGCTCAAAATCAGGCTAATAACCTTCACATTAAATTTTTAACAACTGTTTTAAAGCATTTTCTAAAGAGGGTCACAATTTCTGTGTAATTAATATTGATTTCAAACAGATACTTTGCAATGAATTTAAATTATGGGAAGAAAAGATTAAAATATTTTTGGTTTAAAGTTTGAAGCACCATTAAGTCATTGCTAACCTAAACTGAGTCTTTATGTATTTATTTTTAATGTGTTTTCTGATGCTGTGCCTCTGATACCTTGCCATAAAAGTCATAATTTAACAGACTCATAGCCTGGTTTACAGCACAACATCCCACAAGCCAGAGAGAATACAGCCACAGAGAAGACAACAATGACAACTGAATGAAGCAAACAAATAGCAACTACCAGAAGCACACTAAAATTAGTTTTTCTAGCAAGTCAATGACCAATACTGCTATGAATAAATATGCACATTCGAAGTATTCAAACCCACTATTTTATCTTTTGAAAGACTGCTGCAGGCAGGAGCCATAGAACAGCCTGGGACAAGAGATGAGAGAGGGATGGTGAAGCAGCTCCATTTTTCAATAACTAATTATGAAATATTAATTGAAATAGAAACAGGAATTTGCAACTTGGTCTCCCAGTTGGTTCAACAAAGTTATCCATTCTTTCTGACGCAATAAATATTTAATTCTCCCAACAAAATGCATGGTGATCAAATGGTATTTGTTCAAGTGCCACAAAACATACCTGAGCCCCAGCTGCCCACGGCCCAGGAAGTTGGGGAAAGGGAAGTACAAATGTTCTCTGTGTTACAGGTGTTTTGTGAGAGCTTGTGTTTACGTCCTGCAAATCAAACAAATCAAGGAGTCCGAGGTGGTTTGCCCTCATCTCGCTTATAGAGAATGTGGATGAAATCCCTTTGCTGAGATTTTCACCTCTCTCCAGAGGCAGGTGGACCTGCTTGTCCCCCTTCTGCAAAGCTCAGCGCTCTCCCTCCAAACTCCCCATGTGCAGCCTGGTCCCAAATCCAGCACACAGGATATTACAGTCCTCTATCTGAACCTATTTCACTCACAAATGACAGGAAAGAAATGTGATTAAAAACCAGAAAGCATGTATCATTTTTTATTTCATCATGAATTGCACTGGGTACCATATTTCCGCTCAAATTAAAATGAGTCAAACTTCAGTGTCCTTTGTTTGCAACTCATCGATCCCTGTTAAACCAAATGTTTCTCATTCTGTAATCAATACTTCTCTGCAAAAATAAACCCAGGCACTGACAAACAACTTTGCAGAACATTGCAGCATTCCTTGTAGTGGACTTTGTCAGCGTGAAAAAACATTACCCCAAAGAATGGGGAGAAAAGAAGTGCACTGCTTATTGTGCTTATTACAATTTTTACAGGCTGCTTACAGCTGACTCATTTTACTGAAGAAAGACTTATTAAATTAGCCAGCTATTGAAAGCAGGGCTTCCCAACTGTGGCAGTTAATATGCTTTTGTCCCTCGTTACCTTTTCCAGCTACACTGGGAATACTGACAAATACACTTAAACACACAAAACCTTCCCAGGGATGAAGTTAAGGTGTATTTAAAGCACAGTGAAGCATTGAAGTAAAAACAGCAATAACATAAACACTTGGAGGGTTCGTGGAGGGAGAGGTAGCTTTATTTCCACGTCTCTTCAAAATAAGAAAGTTAACGGTGAGGTTGTGTGGCTGATTTGCAAGAAAAACGAATTTTTTCACTTTTCATTTCACCTTTTGCCTGACACAGACTTGTACTACAGAGGGTAAGGAAGAAATCTCCTTGATTTATATTGAGCCTCTACTTTTTTTCCCCAATTATTTTATGATGTAACTGTTTTCCTTAAACTTATTCCTGCTACAGCTTTGCTGTAAGATATAAATAGTATAAAAAGCAGTATCCTAATTTTAGGCTGGTATCTTCAAGCTTTTTCATACCAGTAAGAAAAAATGATGGTTCTTTAGAACAGCATTCTGCTTCCAAAATGACAGGCTGCCCAAAAAAACCCAGGAAAATCTAACTGACACTAAATAATTTGCTTTAGAATTTTCTAAAAATGCCTCGAAACCAGTTAAAATTAAATAATTTAAAGCAAATCATTCATTTTCCACTACGAAATTTTTATATGCTAGCACATCTGTCTCTTTGGCTTCATCTCAGACTAGCACACGTATCCTGTGAGTTTCAGATATAAACCTCAAGCTTTGCTTGCCTCTAAGATGAATAAATAACATGACAGGAAATGCTCATTATTATTATTAGTGATATTTTGGTGACAGTAGTTTACACACTTCATATTGTTGGGTGATAACACTGCTCCAGAGCAATTCAAGGAAATTAGAAACTGTTTCTTGGTGTAGTTACTCCTTCTGAACAAAATAAGATGCTAGCTTTCATTGTGCACTAGCTCAAAATTGCCACCATGTGGAAGGACAGCAACTTAATTTAGCATTATTTATACTGCATTGATATGGTTTTAATTGCATCTGTGCGACAGAATAACTGCTGTGCTGAAGCTCCTTTATCATTGCAAGCCTACAATTAATCTGAATTAGGCAGGCTATTACACCAGCAGTACTGTATATACACTTGGAGTTGTGATAACATTTATTTTACAAGGGAAAAAAATAAATTAAATAACTCATAAAACCTTTTGGCTCAGAGCTGGATAGTGAGCAGCACCGTCTGCCCATCCCCTCCAGGAGCTGTGGTGAACAGCCAGTGCTCCAAAAGGGAGCTCTGACTGCCCAGCAGCTCTTTAACTCAGCGAAACACCCAATGACAGGCCACACAAAATCAGAGTCACCTTGGGAAAAGAAATTAAATACCAAATAAAATCCCCTTCACAGCCTTCCAGAAATTAACAGATGAGGTGAACTCTGTGGACCTCTTTTAGCACCTGTCCCGGAGACACAGCTACACACACAGAGCTCACACACAGCCCCTGACAGCAGCATGTGCACAGGAAGGTTTCACACAGGTGGAACACCTGCACCCCAGTAGCCATCATTCTCCCAGCTTCTTAAAGCTCATCTCTGAGTCACATTTGCAATGTTGAAGGTAGGCAAGTAATACATATTTTGAAAATCTTGTCTACCTAAAAAAACTATCGCTATTTATTCAAATTTGTAATTGACAGCCCAATTTTGAAAACTTGCTTCAGTTCTTAGCATAATTCATTTCTCCATTTTAAACATTATTTTCTTATAGTTGGAGGGGTGTAGAGAGAATACTACTAGCGAACCTGAAAGTCCCACATAGTCAGGTCATGATTTTTTTTTTTTTTAAATTAGTAATCTTTAAATGATAACACTTTTTAAAATGAATTTTCAAATGTAATTGAGCTTCTAATAGCTTCTACAGACAGCAATTAAAGAAATCTCATTTTCTCTAAATTAAACATAATGAAATGTTTTTCAAGTTCAAATAAAAACTTGCCAACTCTATTAAGATAGACACAATCCATATGAATACCTAGTATTCAAAAGTGTGAAGTAAAAAACTCTGTCAATACCAAAATTAGAAACAGTGGGACTGCTAAGTAATATAAGGGGGAAAAAAGTCCCTGAAATATCTTAGATTACCATGGGTAATTATAATTTCAAGCCCTTTGCTACGTGCTTTTTTTGGTAAGGTGACTTGCATTACATTAAGGTTTTTTATACATTATTCTAACTAGGCATAAAGCTGTTTGTTTGGTTTTTTATACTGGGTATATACAATATCTGCTTATTAGAAACAAAGTTTCATAACCAAGGTAACTTGTTTACAAAAAACCTTTTCTCATTCAGTTGCAAACAAGCAAAAATCCCCACTCTCTCTCTGCTTATGTTTCCCACTTGTTTGATTCCAGAAATTTTATAATAATGGTGTTCGAAGCATAAAACAGCACAAAAGAGTGTATGTAGAGAACAACTTGCAAGAGCCAACCCACCTGGGCCAGCAAAGTGTCAGTTGTTTGATTCTCCTACAATTTTCCATCAGATCTGCAATTCTTGAACATTTCCTGAAGGGACGGCAATGTAGCAATGCAGAAAACAGAAGGGAAAAAGCTGTCTGGCAAAACAAAAGCTCCAGCTCACAGAAATGGAGCTGAGGTTTTGGAACCTGAGTTTTTCATAAGAACAAAACTATATCTATGAATAAATGAAACTGGCACCAAAACATTAACTTAACACAGTTATAGCTTGCATTTACACACCTAAATACTTCATAGACTCTGAGAGTTCAGAGTGGAATGCTCTACTGATGACAGACTGCAAGGCTCTCAGCCACTTTCTGGTGGATTTATTTGAACAAACAGGCCATGGGAGTGAACTCCCTGCTCACAAAGATAGGAAATAAATGAACCCAGGTCCAAGAAGGATCCAGGTTCAAGAATATGCCTGACCTCATGGGATACTGTCTGTACTTGCTAAGCAGAAACTTCCTCTTGGATCAGAAGTCTTGCAGCAAGGGCCAGAAGGTTTGCGTGAAGTTCTCTCAAGTACAAGTTCTTTGGACTTTTTGTGACCTACAGCAACAGCTGTGCTCTGTGTAGGTGCACGAGATGAGCCTTAGGCCACATGGTTTAGGGCAATTTCCAGACCTGCACTTGCTGAGATTATATTTAATTTCTGGTGTGGCATCGGTTTCTTTGATAGCTAAGTAATAGGTATTTGCTGTCAGTTTGAATGAAATTTCAGCCTAGACATAGACTTGAGGAGGAAAGAGTGAAGAGGATCCTTGAGCTCTGAAAACCAGGGTATCCCACAGCTAAAAAAGATATACAAAGGGGTTTCTAAAAGTCAGGCATTTTCCAGGTCCTGTCTGCATTGTTTGGCATGTCTATAAAAGATAATTCCATGAACAGTGGTCAGCTCAGACTCAGAAGATTTATTTAAGTTCCTTTTAACCAGGTAACAATATTTTGATAAGCCACTATGTAAACATTACCACAGAACAGTATTTTTTGCATACTTGCAAATGGCTCTGAAGGCCAGACAGAGGGGGGGAAGAGGAGTGAATGGAAGACCACGAATTCATAGTCACGCGGGACTTTGGTTTCTCAAACATCGATGCCTGTCCATTTAAGGGAACCTGTTGCAGTGCAATAGTGCCCAGCAGAAATAAAACACAGTCTGTGAAAGGGCAGAAGAAAAGGGACAGGGAAAAAAGTCAAGGAAAGGCAGCGTGTCACTCATGCCACACTTTTACACCCGGTATGGATTCTAACCTACGGAACTCATGTGAAGCAATGCAGTATGTACTGCTGCACTCCCTGAAGTGTGCAGTGGATGGGGACACAGGCCCAGAGCACTAGTAACAAGGAGGGCCCAGCCACCAGGTTTCCTCTAGGTCCAGCTGTGCTGGTAGACCAGGTCATTACCCCAGACTGATCCCTCCTGATGGGCAGCTGGAGGTCACCAGCCTCTCCAGTCAGCAGAGAATTGCCTGAGGCTCAGCACAGGAACAAGGCAAGGCTTAACTGAGCCCCCACCAGGGCTTTGAAGTAACCTGGTGGGTGGTGCAATGAAGCAGAAGATGGAGCAGCAGCATAATCCCAGCCCAGGCTGGGGTGACAGTAACCCCCAGCAGGGACACAGCCACATCCTAAATGCCTCCTGCTTATCTGCAGTGCCCGTGTGCCTGCCTCCTCTGTAACTGACCAACGGGGCCTTTAGATGATATAAATGGTTTCTTTTCTAAAGGACTGAATGCTCACAGAACAAATGGGCACGGGGCTGAACCATCCGTTTCCCGCTTGGATCTGTGTTAGTGAGATAGGAGCTAAGGCAGCAGGATAAACACAGGATAAGCACTAGGAAAAAACACACTTCTGAGAGTTTTATTTGGCTTTAATGGATTGGTCACTGGAACTCTGGTGTTCCAGAGAGTTCTGGGATTTACTGAGGCTAGGATAGTATGTGGGTTTTTGCCCTGATGCTGCGGAGTGTTAGGGCTTCTTCCCTTTCTGCACTTCTCATTAATGTGTTTGTATTTCCTGCTAATAAACAGGATGTCAAGGAGTTAACTGAAACAAGTCTGAGGTTAAAGAAAATCTGTGAGGCTGAGGGAAGTAGAACTGAACCATGCCAGCCATGAGATGTGGCTCACAACAGTCTGCAGTGCCATCAGACCCCCACAGGTCTGGGATACACCAATATTTTCTTCTATTTGCCTTTCTCAGCCAACACATTCAACACCTCTGGCATCACTACTTTGCTGCTGCCTTTCCATACAGCATTTCTTTTCCTCAGGCTCTTTACAGCATTCCTCATGAACATGTCAGATCTTATTACAGTTTTTCTGTGTCCACTTGTAGAGTCCATTTATGGCTGGCAAGTAACAGCAAAAAAAGATGCCTTATTTATTCAGCTGCTCCTTGCATGGATTCCAGAGTCCTACTGCTTTAGTTTTCTGACAAATGTGTCTCTTTTCCATATTCACCCCTCTAGCACTGCAGGCGCTGCTACAGGCAGTAGGGAAATGCTGTGGTTTTTCTGTTAGCTGGCACATCTTCTATGGTATTTTTAACAGAGCTGCCACTGCAAAATCTTTATTAGTGCTGACAACACAGACCCTCAGAAGAACTGACTCAACTTTCAGGGGCCAGCCTGAGTTTGAAAGTCTGGTACCTGGCAGAACATGAAAAAATAAAGTAACAATTTTTCATGCAGTTTTTAATTCATTCGCTGGTCAAAATTAAAAGCGAAATTAAAGCAATTAAAAGACTTTGTCTCCACGTGATATAATTTTGCAGTATCACTTTTCAGTAATAGGTCCACTTGAATTTCTCTTTGTGTTTCCAGAGACGAAATTCAGCTCAACTCTAAGCGCCAGCCTTTAGAGTTTCTACTCCTTTAGTCCCCTTTCTTACTATAACAAGTAGCCTGGATACACTTGTACAGCTGAAGGTCAGAAACAGATGTAAAAACTCTGACACTTTCTTCTCTGGTCTTCATTTCCACATTAATCTTTATATATAGGATGTAACTGTTTTATTGGATTTAACCCTAGTTTATCCTCATCTCTTAATAGCAAGTAGTCACATACAAATCTCATTTAAAACATAAAAAAAAAAGCCTGTTTTTTTTCAGCTTCATAGTGAGTGTTGACAATTGTAAGTGTTAGCTTGATATTCCTGAAGAGAAAAAAGTGAACATGTTTCTTTTTCTACAGAAAATACTAACTACTAGAACCATGGAGTGTAGCTCTCCCCTCTTCTGCCACTTCCACCTTCATCACTAGTTGAAAAAAATCAGGAGCTATTAGACTGAGCAGAAGTTCTGCTCCTGGACAATAAAACACATAACCACGTAATTAAAACTCAGGACTTTCCATGGGCATTTTCTACCATGTAGAGCACTGAAACAGGAGTCAGGAGAGTCAGTCTGAATTTCTTAGTACATTTTGGCCAGCACACTAAAGTTTCAGATCATTTCCACACAGAGCTCCCTTGTCTGGAGCAGAACCTGTAAAAGCAGGGGAGTGACCCCTCTGCCCTGAATCAGGGCAGCTCAGCAAGGCTTTAGAGGCTTCCTGGATCCCAGCCATGCCAGTCTGGGCACAGCCCACTGGGCACAAGGAATATGAAGAGTGGGTTAGCAAACTTTTTTTAATTATACAGTCCTCAGTCTTTGGCAAGAAATAAATTCTGCTGCACATTTGCAGCACAGGAAATTTGCTCTTCACCAGTGCTTCTAGGGACTCCTGCAATACATTACTAAAACAAACAACTCCTGTCACTTGCTCAAGCCATCAAGTTTGACATCAAATTCAATACAGGAGAATTATGAACAAACTTGTCTAAATGGGGCTGAGAAGAACCACCCACACTACAAATGACCCCACAAGCAGAACTGGGTTCCTGGGAATCAGGTGCACAAGGGTTTGGTTCAGCTTCAGCTGCTGTAGGTTTATGGGGACCAATGCCATCGAGGACTGCTGGTCCTGCTCCTGCCCAGGCATCAAGCTATAAGTCAGTAGCTACACGGAGAGAGCAAAATTAAGAAAAGTTTCACACATCAAACACATTTCCAGAGCTGATATTCTTGTTTCTTGAGGCTCACAAGAGTATTTCTGCTCACCTGCTCGTGCTCCTTCTCAAGCTCTTCCTTCTGATGTGTGTTAGATCACGTGCAGTCTTCATACCTTGACTTCCACTTATCTCATCCCACCTATCTGTGAACAGGTTTCCCTCATCCACTGATGGAAGATACAAGCACTGGAAGCCTGCCTTTAGACTATGAGAGCTGCCAACTCGCAAAGTCTAGCCTTAGCACGAAATTAATTTTCAACTTCTCACTTAGTTCATGTATTTTCTGACGATATCTCCTACATCACAAGTTTTCCCTTTTGAGGTGGTTAATTATGAATGACATCAGGAAGTAGTACATAACTCAAGATTTCCAACAAGCACCTGGAAATTCTGACCTGCTCCTCTAGAGACGTCCACGGAAAAAGTTTCTTAAATGGAAAACTGTGCCAGCCACTGCCTCAGGGTGCTTTTTAATACTTACCACCAGGAACAGGATGTTCCCAAGAGATAATGATTTTTCTCCAACACTCAGAGAGTATTTCTAAATAAGCAATGTCACCATGGATGCCAATCACAAATGTGCATCGTAAAGATGTAATTACACAATGACAGTCACGTGAACAGCGCACACTGAGCCAAATCCCCTCTCACTATTCATTCCACGCCCCTGGGCTGTGACTGTTCATGGCACACCAGCACTCCAGGGCCCAAGCATCAATCAGCACTATTTAGAAGACCCTGCCTCTTCCCCAGAGTTCACTGCCTACACAGACAAACAGCAAAAGAGTCAGAACAAACCTTGTTTTACAAATTAGCTATTTAGATCAGAAATTAAATCTTTTCCAAGATTATAAAGGGTTTAGGTGGCAAAGGTAATTACAGGCCTTGTAGGACACCAAAGCTAAAGAACATGACCCTTAATGAATGTAGTGAAGACGAGTTTTAAGCACCTCGTTACTTACAGTCACACAGCAAGGTAATACACAGAAGGCACAACTTTTCCATGCAGTTTGGAGAATGAAGGAAAGCCACTTCACAGCCAGGTAAGGCCCTGTACCAGGCCTGGCACTTTCATTAATTTCCAGACTAACTACAGAGTGCATCATGCCAAGCGGTATGGAAATAACACAATCCAAACATCACAGTCATTCCCACAGTCTAGACAGTCTCCTCTTGCAGGACATGCAAGCGAGTCTGATCACCAGCTCCAGACTTGGAAAACTATGTCATGAGATCTTCATTATGAAAGATCCCGTAGAATATCAAAAGATGCCTTATCACAATGCAATGGACACCGAGCCAAAACAAACAGAAAGTATGTAAAAGCAAATTCCTAACAAAGCAAAAACTGAATTAAAGTTTATGAGACTGGAGTTGGGAGGGAAAGGACAGGAAGAACCACAGTTGCTCAAGTTATATGGATCTGTAAAAAGTTAAATATGTTTACTACAGAAAGATATTATTTCCTTACTCTGTTGTAATATTTCTTTGAAATCTTGGAGAGAAGTTGCAGAGAGAGGCGAATATGCTCTGCCAAGAGAAAAACAACAAAAAAGCTCATGGGACTTAATGGCACAAAGACTATTGTCCAAAGTATAAAGTCCAAATCTTGCTCAGATGAGCTGTAAATAGTTTTACTGTCTACCTGCGCAGTGTTTGGTGGTCAGAAATGTGCCAACAGTTCTTCCCAGTTTCTTCCATGTCTCTTTTATGCACCCTCAACACACTATTTTCTGTATACCTATGTTGTGTCCCTGCCCAGTAGGAGCTGGACAAGGCAGCAGAACCTTACCCTGCTCTCTTGGTGCTATGGAGCACTTGTGGATCATGGATCCATGGGCTGCATGCCGAACAAAGAGTTGTTGCAGCGAGGAGTTTTCACTCTCACATGCAATTAAAGCACTGCTTGAGCTGACTCGTTCCAAGGGTCAGCACTGACTTCACAGAACAAGCTCCAAGAACACTGCATGAATTTAAATAAATGGGAAATTAATAGAAGCAGTACAAGTGAGCAATACCCTTGGTATATAAATTTTGTTCTTCCTTATACAGGAACTTTCTCTCCCTCCTGGTAAACTTTTCTGCCCCATGTGGGGAGAAAAAAAAATCAAAATTTTTTATTTTTTAAAAAAAAAAATTGAAAAAAGTCTTAAGAAGATAAATTAAGGGATTTTTCTCTGTTCTCCAAACTAAAAATGGACACGGACCTTTTGCAGAAGAAGCTGCTGACAAGTATTATAAATTCTACAGTAATAGTTTAACTACTGGCCACCAAAAAATAAAATAAACAAACCAAGCCCAACAAAGATCTAGTGACTTCTTTTACTTCTTGTAACTCGCCAATTTCCCCAGCTACTTCAAGAAAAAAGTTGTAACACCAAGTATACCACAGCAGTTTCACCACTATCAATCTGTATAAATTTACCTTCCTAGTTTGCATATAATTCAAACTGTAGGCACAGAGCACCTTTCCTCTTCCTCATCCTTAGATGTTGTGACTAATTCAGTCCTGCCTGAGATCCCTTTTCTGCATGAGCTAAAACCAGACCATAAATGTTCCGCCTTTTCAGCCTGCAGATTGGTGGCCTTATTCAGGTCACCCTTGCAAAAATATTAATCCAGTGAGTGTGTGACTTACCCGAGTCAACTCCTGCCATTGCCTGAAGGAGCTCAGGATTGCAGAGCTTAACCTTTGATATGAAAATGTCTGCAATTCACTGTTATTAGTGCATGGGAGCATCACTCCCATTAGGCAGTGAGGTATTGCCTGGAGCAGGATCCATCTGCTTCCAGTCATAAAGCAGGATTTGCTTCACGCTGGAGCCAACTGCCACGCCGATATTCCATACACCCATGGATGCTATGAGACTGCTTGTGCCCTTTCTGCACTTGCACATCCATCCCTCGCCTTTGTTATCTAGAAATGGCAATTTCTACTGGAGGGCAGTTTAGCTGATATGACATGCTTTCTACCGATTGCCTCTGTTTTACTTTCAGAACTTATATAAACGCACTTTCATGTTGGGTTTGTTTGAGGTTTTTTTTTTTTTTTTTCGTGTTCAGTGATTTTCACATAATTCTGTTTGACTTTCTTTTACGTTGACTAAATACTTGCTGAAGAGAGAGAGAGACACCACTTCGGTGTGTTCCGGCTGAAGGGGAAAAAAACTTATTTCTGCTCCTCTGGATACAGCGCTGGTCTTTCCGTGCCGGTGACTACGGCAAAAGCCACGGGAGCTGCGGGTGGGGCACCGCCGCCTTTGGAATGGCGCGCTCCAAGCGCCCCCGCGCAGCGCCGGGAACTCCAGGGGCGCGTTTCCCGGGGCCGCAGCGCCCTCTCCTGGCGCCGGGCGGAGCGGGGAGCGCCCGGCCGCGGCCCAGCCGCGCTGCGAGGAAAAACCCACGGGAACCCCCACGGGAACCCCGACAGTAACCCCCACGGGAACCCCCACGGGCGTGGAGTCCGGCGGATAAACCGCGCTCTGAAACTCATTAACCACGCCAGGCCAGCGCGTGCTTTGAAGGGCGGCCGGCTCCGCGCAGAGGCAATCAGGCTCTCGTTGGA
The DNA here is from genome assembly GCA_013398015.1 of Oreocharis arfaki. Classification (NCBI taxonomy): domain Eukaryota; kingdom Metazoa; phylum Chordata; class Aves; order Passeriformes; family Paramythiidae; genus Oreocharis; species Oreocharis arfaki. Next base: position 195,550 of record VZRR01011629.1, read on the forward strand.
AAATAACTGCTGAAAGTGTCAGCGACCTAAATCATAGAGAATGCTTAAATTCATAAAAGCTCTAAAATACAGAACTTCAAAATATCCACGTATTTGCAAATTTGAAGCAAACAACAAAAAGTACCCAGGACGTAAGGTTTTATTTTAAAACCATTGAAGATAAAACTGCAAAGTTGTGAATGAGGACATTTGGCCTAATGAAGTATGAAAAACTAATGAGGTCCAGGAGCATTAAACCAGGCTTGTAAAGAATTTCAATAATCATTATTGATGCTAAAACTACTACTAATGCCACTGAGTTTCCATGAGAGCTGTATGAAGTTTCTCAGAAAAAGGAGCCAGACAGCAGGGCTATCTGTGTATAAATACACAGCTTCACAGAGAGGGCAGCACAAAGGTCAGATTGCTTCTTTCTGGCTTAGGGTATTTAATATTCAAAGAGATATTTCAAAACAGCTACTTTGCCTCTCTCTCTCTGCTACTTTCTAATTAAAGCACAGATAGATGCTTTCCTAGAAGGTAAGGACCCAGAAGGTGGGAAAGACAATTTAGCCTTTTGTATCTCATCTTTAACACTTCATTTATTACTAAATATCCTCTATTTTTAAAGGACCGGGGTGCTGCTGCAACAGCAGCCTTCCCCACGGCCGGAGGGGCTGGCACGGATTCATCACACTGCTGAAAGCGAGCGCCTCTGCGCTCATGGCAGGACATCGTGCTGCCATCTGTAACACCCTGGCTGGAGAGCAACCTCAGCATTCCCCCTCCTCCCTAAAAACCTGGTACGTAGTGCAGATGTTGGGAGCTGGGGATCCGAGCACGCTGACCCTGCTGCTGCTCAGAGGGCTCCCTGCTAGCTGATTAATGGGGCAGCATTAATGTCAGCTGCGGTGCTGACCACAGGGCCAGGATGGTGGCCTGAGTCTCAGCGCCCTGGAAGAGCTGAGCACAAGGAGAGGTAAATGCAGCTCCCAGGAGAGGCACAATTTCCTACAATCATGGGCTGCCTCTATAACTGTGCTTTTTCAGCTTCCCACTAGGGAAAAAAAAAAAAAAANTTTCACTCAGCTCAACAAAGCACCATCAAGCTGGGGTATGGTCTCCTCTTTCTTCTCACCAAAAACTAGCACCCACGCTAAAAGCCTGAACTTGAGCAAAGAGCAAATGACAGAAACTACATACAACCCCCCTGGGAGTTTGGAAAAGCTGATAATACAGTCAAACTTCCAACTGACTTTAATGCAATTTCAGTCAAGACCTTTTCTGCACTTCAACACATCCATCTCCATGTGAACGCTCCAGTTTGGCAGCACTTGATGAGAAGAGGCAGATCTTTCAAAGCTGATTACAACTTCTGTTTCAATCTGGAAACAAGAGTGGTTTGCACTTCCTGTGGTTTCTGAAGAGGCTGTTACATAGATCTAAACCCGTTACATTTAAGAAAGTTGTAACAACCAGAAGTGACTCAGCTCCTTACAATAATGGGACATCCTACTGACGCTGAGAGATTTTTTTTGTGCCTTTTCTTTTTTATTTCTTTCACTCTTTATTTAAAAACTTACAGTCTCCACTGTTTCACTGAAAAAACTGTTTGTAAAGCAAGAATTGTGCTGATCGCATCAAAACCCATTAATATAACTTGTTTTTCCATTATTAGCACCATCTGAGCCTGTTGAAAGCCTTAACCAGGGCTTTAATTTTTCCACAGAGAGCTTTAAATTAATTAGTGGTTTACATGCTAACAAAGAATCTGATACATTCATAAATCAATCTAATGCAGAAGGATTACCGGAGGGTGGAAACCTATTCAGTGGGGACCTCACATTCACTTAACATGGTGTGTTTTCAACAAAAGGGTGCAGGTGTGGAATAGACGGGTACCAGGAAGAGCCCATGATAATCACTTTGCATCACTTGAAGACGCAGCAGGACACATGGTAAATCAGAGCCTAGGGCCCACCCTAAGTGAAACCCATGTAGATATAAAAGGCAATATCATCCCGCTTTAACCTTCACAGTTAAATTGCCAGAGTGCTACAATTTCTTTTATGTAGGTTACAGGCCACTGAACTAATGGAAAACAGAGTCGAATTAAAGGACCTGGATGGGAAGAACAAACTAACAAAACTGTACAAGATAGATACAAATAGAGATATCCAAAAGAAAGTAACGATTTTTTTCTGGGTAACTATTAAATTAATGCAACGATGCAATTATGTAATTATGCATACTTTTGGTTCATTTTAGGCTTTTAAACTAGTTTCTGCTAAAACAACACTTACTCTGCCACAAAAACTCCGCCATGTAAGTGTGGCAGCATTTTTCTCATATTTTTCCTAACCTGGCACTCTTCACTGTTAAGACAATTTCACAAAAATGAACACTTTTCTTGGTCATGTTTTGTGTCCAAAGGTGCTAAGTCATGCACTTCAAAGATTTAAAAAAAATGCTTTGATGACTAATGTGGTTTTCAGTCCTCAGTATGTTTTGAAATAAACTTGTCATTTGCTTTGAAAGCTGCTTTTTTAAATAATGGGATCTCTGTCACTACAGACACCTGCACAGTCCCCATCAAATGCAGTGAGAAGTGTACACAGATGAACTGATCATCTCCTTTTCCTTTACAAAGAGTCATCCTTGATGAGTCAGAAGAGACATGGCTAAGAAAATTGCAAACATGCACACTATGAAATCAAAGACCATGAGTGACAGGAAGAGCCAAACAGCAATCCTGGCTCAGTGCTGCTGAAACTTTCAAGGGATGGATTGGCAGTAAGGAATTCTTCATTTTGATAATGAACAATCAATATTTACCGATGGTGGTTCATAAAATGAAGAAACCTGAGCAACTGTCAGGTATTCTGCCTGAATTATTCAGTTCACAATTAAAGTAAGTCATAAATACATACTCAATCCAATATATGAGGTATCAGATTTTCCATACAATCATATGGAAAAAACATATATACAAGATTACTTGTATGTTTTTAGTGATGAACATTTATCTTGAAATGTAGTGTCTTCATCTTATCTTCTGTAGTACCTTCCAGTAACAAATCAGTCAGGAAAACTAACTCTGGGACTTATCAAAAGCCCAATCCTTTTGGGGAACACTGTGGGTCCCACACACTGGTACCACACAGCACACACTGTCTGATCCCCAGCCTCAGAAAAACCTCTCCTCATAAACATGATTCCACCATCACTCACCAGATGCTATTTACACAGATGCACAGACCCATTTCTTGAGCAAAGACACCACGGTGTAAGTAGCTTCTATAGCAGATGCATTGTGTTTATTTGTCGTTGGTTTTATCTATATGTTCACCTTGCAGCGGTTCCTGGGGTGCTGGGTGAACCTGAGTGGGAAGGACAGGGAAATCACACTGCACTGTGTCCTTCCAGCACACACAGGGGCAGGGCACACACTCCCTGTTGACTCTGCTCACCCTTGCAATGAGCATGGTTTACACAAAGTGGTCACCTTTTACCCTCGTGACCTATCTGTGACAGCAAAACCCAAACAATTTTTTTTTTTCAAGAAGCAGGAAATGCTAGCAGGTATTACAAGAGGTGCCATCCTGCCAAAGGCTTGTGTGATGCCCTGCACAGTTCCTGGGATGCAGGGCAGCTCCCTGTGCTCCCTGCCCTGCTTCACACTGCAAGAAATGCTCTCCAGGAGACCGAGCGAGGCACTGGAGGTGGCTCTAAAGGTGCCACGCGCTGTCACCTGTGCCCCTCCCAAATGAAGGAGCCGGTCCGGTGAAAACCTTCATGCCAATCTAACCAGCACAACGAACAAAAAGAAAATGGGAGTGAGGAAAGGCGATTAGCTAATTAGTGATTAAATAAAGCTGTGGGCTGTCACTGGCAGGGAGCTGCGGTGGTGCCATTCCTTTGATCCCGAGTCACAGCCGGTGACAGCACGGCCGAGCCCTCGGGCGCCCTGTGGCTGGCTGGTGGCCCTGCCCAGCCTGCTCGCCGCCGGCGGGCTCCCCGCTGACCCCACGGGATGTCCATCACACCAAAAAGAGCAGCAGCCCACTGGCCCCGGGGGATGCCCATCACAGCAAAAAGAGCAGCAGCCCACTGGCCCCGGGGGATGCCCATCACACCAAAAAGAGCAGCAGCCCGCTGGCCCCGGGGGATGCCCATCACAGCAAAAAGAGCAGCACACGGGCTGGGCACCCTGCGGGCGGGCTGCTGGCAGCCAGCGCTGCTCCGGAGGGAGCCCCGCCGCTTGCCAAAGGCTTGCTGGCTCAGAACCCCTCGCCGAAATTTCGCTATGAGTGTTTGTAAAGTGTTTGCTCCAAGCCCAGGATGTGCAGCCGGCTCCTCGCTGCGCGCCCTGGGAACGCAGCTACACGACTTTCTTAATCCCTGGCCTCCCCTGGGTTCAAATACTACAGCCCCCAGACCCTTGCTGCTCTCACACTGCTCACAGCCCCGCAAGTGCATTAATGTTAATTAATGACTGATGTGTTTCATATTAAAATCACCAGCTCTGAGACACAAAGAACTTTCCATACATCAACTGCTTCAAAGCAATTGTCTCTACAGGCGCGCTCGCTCTCGGCTCTAGTTGCAGGATAATTGTGGATATTACGCCTCAGAGAAGAGGGGGAAAACTACCCAGTACATACCTTGGGGGAAGACTGCACCCCCAGAGAGCTACGTGTCAGCTCCTATTGGGTTACAACACTTGTCCCGTCAACAAATTATACAAAATTACACCCCGGTTAGCAGGGAGAAGTGATCTATCCCACAAGCCCATAGTGAAAGGCACAAGAAGGGTGTGACAGTCCAGACAGGAGATCTCAAGGTCGGGGCACATCCCAAAAGCCTTACCAGCTCTAGAAGGTTAATCAGTATTGCTCATTTCATACAGTCTTGGATTATCCCACTAAGTACATTTTACACTCAATATATTATATTACTGCTATGCCTCCAAGGGAATGCTAGTTTAAAAAAAATTAAAGGAAATATTTCAAATAGAGCAAACAGCTCTTCCCAGATTTTGACATTTATTTACACTGAAAACTAAAATGCAGTTGCAAATCCAATGCCTGGTCTTTGCCATTCTTCCTCAGGCAAAATTCCTCCTGGAGGCAGCAGGAGCTTTATCTCAGTCACAGACTCTTGGATTGCAACTTTACCTGATAAAAGTCTGTTCCTCAGTTCCTCCAGGACTTCTGTGCCCATTCACACACACTGCCCATGGGCCAGGCTTCGCAGCTGCTGAAACCCCCTCTGAAAGTGTCCTTGTGGCCAACACAGCCACACTGCAGACCCCAAGGGCAGGAAGGGTGAAGTGGAGATGGGAGAGGGCAGTGGCTCCCACAGCTGAGCTGGGCACATCTGGGGCCGTGACGAGAGCAATAGACTCAGAGCTGGTTTCTCCCACCTATCACTTAGGTCCCTCCAAATCTCACATCATTGTATTAATCACTAAGGATTTATAAATAGCACTCATTGGAGGCAAGGTGGGATTTGAAGGACCCTGCATCACACAGTTCACAGAGCATCCCATCCCTGGAGACCATCTTCAGCTGCTCCCCACAAGTTAAACAAACTTGGTACCAAAGTCTTTCACAGCCAGCTGTGCAACTCACTCAGATCAGTGGCACTTCCATGTGTGATCAAGGGGACAGTTTGGGTTTTAAGGTTTTTGAACAGGTCTGCTTTATCCCATGGAAGCTTAAGACATCTTATCTGAAGATAGGGACAAACAAACTCCTGAACAGATGGGAACAGTTCCTCAGATATTAAGTAATTAAGCACACTCAGCACATGTTGGCTCCTAAAGAAAATTGTTTTGAAGAGATAAGGCGCTCTATAAATTGAGGTTTGCGGTTAACCAAAAATCTGCCAATTCATCTTTTGCTTACAAGGCTAATCTCAAGCATTGGTACACGAAAAATGAAGATACAAGGAGCATTACATGATTTACAAAATTATCAGATTGAGGGGTTTTTTTAAGCTTCCATGCTTGTGTTCTTCCATTTTTCTGTGGTTGGTTAAGATTTAACAGGCATGTAAATATACTGCTTTTTGATCTGAAATTGCCTTTCTGTGCTTGCCTTGCTTCCAGTTCCAGTTAGGACCATCAGCAGAAAAATGAACCAGCTTTTCTCTATCATAGCTTTTCCAAGGAAGCGAAGCCTTGAGTTTCCTCACATTTATGAATACATCATTGGCAACCCTTTGTTGTGTCCAGGACAGCCTTGATGCTCTGGTGACCCCCTCCAGCCAGACCAAACGTGCCTGAGGCAGAAAGACAAGAATTGCAAAGCAGTGAGTAGGCACAGCTTACCATGGCTCCTTCGCTCTTACTCTGGGCAACTTCCCGCTGCAGCCGAGCCACAGACAGCTTCTCCCTACGGAAAGAAAAGCCTGTGAGTAGCAGTTCATTTTCCACTGGCTTCCCCATCGGGGTGGCATTCCTGCACATCGCTGGGGTAACCCCCGGCAGGCCCCGCTCTCCTCCCCCTGTTCCCCCGCAACATTTTGTGGCTGCGTTATTGTTTCATTTCGTGGCAGTTTGACAGAGCTGTCAATAAATCAGCTGAATCCAAACATCATTTGCTTCATTCAAACAACAAAGTAGCTCATCATGCCGGTGATATGGAAACAGACTGTGCAAATCAGATTGTGTTATTTATTTTCCGACAGCCCTGCACATCAGCTTTATTCTGCACCATATTAACACATCCCAGAAGGCTGTTGCATCATCAATAAATATGTGCATAAAATTGAAATTAAAACCATCTATTCTAAATCTAAACACACTGTGATGCATTTTACAACTACTGAATTATTAATTTTTTTTCAATTAGCATTTTTTCATATAAGATCCTTTCACAGATGTTTGGCTCGACTCAACTAATAATTAATTTGCTTAATTAAGGATTTGGCAACCACAACACATTTTCAAGTACACTAGAAAGTTGAAAGAAAGGAATGAAAAGTAGTGATTAGAATACCTAGAAAATGAAAGATAATTTCCTATTGTATGGGCTGTGGAAACTCAAACCCCCCAAAACCCGCAAAGATGCCGAGCCAGGGCAGAAGTAGGACCCAGGCTCTGTAAATGCTCCTGTCATTGACTGGGCCACTCTCATCCAGCATGGAAAATAACTGCTCTATGGTATTTTATTCCCAAATGTGAAGAAAAAAAAGTAGCCTTTAAGCCCTTTCTCAGGAACTGCTCCTGATGAGGAAAATCTGAGCATGCTTGCCTAATTCCTGTGGAATGACAGCACTCCTGTCACTCAGCCACAGCTCAGCGTACGCCTGGGTCACTGCACCAGTCCCCCCTCTCCATTTCAGCAGAAGATGTGGTATTTAAGCTAAGTCTCCCTGCTGGCCACCTGTCCCCACGTGCTTGCTGCACCCCTCAGCATTCCCTGCACAACCACGACAATCGTGGTTAACAGATTAGCACCAGGCATCGCCAAAATCGTGATCTGTAAATAGGGATGATGCTGAAACCACTGAATATCAGCAAAAGTTGAAGATGATACAGCCACAGCCCTGCAGAAGCTGTGTTTTTGTTCTCCAGCATGATATCAACATCCTCTTCGGTACATATGAAAAGTTATGGAAAATTGAGGAGTGGCATTGAGAGCCTTAACACCGGTGTCCTAAACCCAGCCTCTAAAAGACACGTACCACTTCCCCCCTTCATTGCTCAGATACTATCACAGGCAAATTATAAAACTGGTTAATCCTATTTTAAGGTTTTAGTTCATCTGCTGGAAATAGCCCCTCGCATTTTTGCACTGCTTCAGTGCCCTAATATGTTCTAGTGGAAAAAGCAAGTATTCCCTTTGAGGGGGTTTTGACCTTTTAATTGCAAAACAAATGCCTAAAGATATTTTATGAGAAAATATGTGGGGGGTGGGGGGAGAATAAACAAACAACCCCCTTCACAAACCACTCCTCCATACACTTCCTTCCAGTGGTCTGGACAGATTTATTTAGCTATGCCTCCTACATCAGGACTACTCCGACTTCCCTCTCTCCACGTTAACTCCAACATGGAATCTGTTGCACATTTCTGGAATTTTGTTAGAATAAATTCCACTCAAGGTCCATTCACAAAGAAGTGTCCTCCAGTGATGACAGGTCTCCACTGTCTAGGTGAGGATCCCAGCTGAGATTCAGAAAGGGTTTTCTCAGCAATTTTCCCAGTGAAGGACAGCAGAGACTTGCATTCTCAAACTGTGTTTACAACATTGCTGCTCTTAGGAACAGAACCACTTTTCAATAGCAGAAAATGAAAAAGAAACCTGCCCATCATGTAGGAGAGGGGTAAAAAAGTGCCACAGTGGGTACAGAAGAGCCATCTGTTATAACAGTGTCTACAAATAGTCAGCTTCGAGGCAAGCAAACTCTGTGCTCCTGCTTCCTCCCTCCCACCTGCATTCCCCAGGTGAAGGAGCTGTGCACTCACAGCCAGCCCATGCAGATGGTTACCTTCCTCTGGGCAGGATGTGTGGCAGAAGCTCAGCGTGCCTGTGGACCACAGTCATCCCTGAGACTGTTCCAGGGAGCTCTGTTAGTGATGCACTTGGCCCACTGCCCGCAGTGAGCCGTGTCCCACCACCTCTACACAAACACGCGCCGCTGTGCAGGGCAAGGAACGTGGTCAGACTCCCTTCACAAGCCAACAGCATTTAAAACTCATTTACAGTGTTGGAAGTTTTCATATGAGATAGATGACAGGAGAGAACAACGAGCTTCATGTCTAAGGATGACCAAATAAACCCTCTGGTTATTATCCACCATCTCAGTCAGTTCTGATTAAGGCAGCACCTTCAGTGACTACTCTCAGCCCCTATTTTTAACATGGTGTTACAACTCAATAAACATTTTACTATGATTGAGCTGCAAAAATAATAAGCTTTTAGTTGCTTTAGCCTTTCAGATGTTTCAAATGCAAAGAACATTTGACATGCAGCTTCAAAGTTAATCTCGTTTTTTTAATCTTTGCTTTTAAATAGGAAAAAACAGCAGCATCACTTTGTTGCTATATGGTTTATTTATTTTTAATCAAGCATGTTTCATCCTTATAGCATGATTAATTAACAAAGTTAATTAGCAACTACAGCCAACCTGCAAGGAAACAAAATCTTCTCTGGGGATTTAAAATATTAAAACATGTTCATTGAGAAGGTCTCATGTTCTCCTTTGAAAAACCTCCAAATGATAAAAGGTTTACCAAAACGCTCTTTGAAAGCACAGTTTATGCTCTTAGGTTTGAATATTTGTATGGTAAGTGGCAAAATTCCCAGCCAAGGACTTCGCAAAGAAATAATTAAAGAAGTCAAACAAGGATTCAATTATATCCTTTCCAGATGGAACCAAGCACACAAGTAGTCAGTGTGTGGATGGAAGAAAGATACATTTCAAGTCTCAGTATCACTGGTAGATATTGCAGTAGCTTGTTCTAAAAAACAACAGTTTGAGGAAAGCCCATTTAGTCCAAGAAAAACATAAATGTGCTAAATAATTCTGCAAATTCGGAACACTCCTTAAACTAAAATTCTTCTCCACTCTCCTTTCCCATCAGGTTCAACTCATTCAACTGCCAAACAAAAGAAACCCTGTATCAGATGGCAGGAACAGCTCAGGGCTCCACCACAAAATTGCGCTGCTCAAGCTTCTCCCCCATCCACGAGGACAAAGGCAGGGAAGTCAATTCAGCCACAAGCCCCTACCTATCCCCCAGTTCTGAACAAATGCTGGTGCTCTTCCTGATGTGATAACGCATGTCCTCACATCAAGCACCACCACAGAAGCTACACTGGGTACATGAAAGGCTCCATTCTTCTCAGTTGCTCTTTTTGTATTGCTGCCTTGCATCAATACAACAAACCCAAAAACTCTAGCAGGGTACTTCAGCTTTCGAAACTTTGATCTTCATTTTTATTTGGAAACCTCAGATTCAGAAACTGTCAGACACGGGGCTTTGCATCTTCATCTAACAAAGAAAGATATTACTTAAATTAGCTTCTGAATAAAGTTAAAATGTGCTGAAATACATCTATTTGCCAAGACCTCAACTATACAGAATCAGGATGCATTTTCAGTGGTAAATAGTAATTTTACCGTTTTAATGATGAAAAGTAATTTTATCTTTAATGAAGAGCACAGTCAAGACTCAAAAAGAATGGGAAATATCTTAGAAACATCATCTGAAACTGAAGTTAATGCTTCAGCAAATCTTAATCCCAGTGATCACGATCCCCAGTGAAGAGAAGGGCTCTATCCACCCTGTCACTGTCCCACAACCCGCCAGCATGAATTGACAGCTCTTATATTTTCAACAAGTGTCAACATTGACACTTGAAGATTTTAAACTTTTCCTATTTTGTAAGTAAATTTTTACTTCTCTACACAACAAACTTTAATAGGCACGAAGCTCCCAAGCACCTTTTTTTCATGAATGGGAATGTGTTTTCTTCATGTTTCATCCTCTCTTGGAAACTTTCACTCTGAAGCAATTTCACTTAGAAAATGGTCCTGCACCACAAAGTGAAGGACACACATTTTCTTGTCATTTTGTAACTTTCACTATTTGAAAAGCCAGAAAATCACCACTGACAAAGTCAAGCTTTGAAAATACAATGAACATTTTTTTTGCTGTTGGTGACTGTGGCCAAGCAGAGTGGCCAAGCTGTATTCCAGCGAGTCCTTCCGTCCCTTCTGGAGGCTATTTTGGAGCAGAAAAATCCCAACCAAGTTCCCACTCTACACTATCGCTGTGATATTCAGAAGGTGGATAAGTATTTCGTTCTCGTGGGGAAAAAGCAAACAGAAAACTGACAGAGACCCAGAACCGAGATTTGCAAGGCCTCTCAAACCTCCTTGTGCCTTGGAACCACTCCTGGTCTACCACCTAACAAAATTACTTCTCCGTAACTTTTTCCCCCCTATATCTTACTTGTAGCAGCAGCATTGTCACGCCAACGAATCAGAAAAAAACCACAACTAATCCCCATCAAACATGGATTAAACACAGCATGGTGCTAGCAACTGACCCCGGGGCAGGGCACTAGTCTGTGCAGGGAGACGCAGTTTGTGCCCGGCTTCCCTCAGCTCTTGGTTCTCGGGGAGGTTTCCCATCCGAGTGCTGACCAGGCTTGATCCCATCGAGGGGATGAGATCTGACAGGGGAAGAGCCGAGGGTGGAATGGCTGCAGTGAACTCATGCGCCTCTTTCAGCCCCGACTGCGGGCGCGGCGCTCAGCGACGCTCCTTCCCCCGACCGGCACAATCAGAGACGGCGCTCGCTGCTCCGTAAATGTCAGAGCATTGTGGGACTGGGCTTTCAGAGCCCCAGTGCCTTAGCCACACCTGGCAATAAAGGAGTCATCCTGCACAAAAAAATTCTCATTGTAAATTTAAAGCTGAGCAAAGTGCGGGCTTAATTTAACTACTTTTACAGTAATTGCAAGGACTGGAGCTACAATAACAGAAGTACTAATGCTGTCAGGCAGGAGTAGGAAAGATAGGATGAGCCACCAGCAAGGAACAGCTCCTATTCACTGCTAATTTATTGGTAATAAAAGATAAGCCTACAGATAATATAATTTACAATAAACTTCTCTTCTGTAAGACATGATTCTGCCAAATCCAGACAAGTGGAACAGGTAGTAACTTATTTAAACCGTATTTTCTTCAGGTGACACTAAAAGCAAGGAAAAAAAGTTTAACTATAATCTAAAATAAGTATCAGCAATCCTCATGGGCTTCTCACCAATTTCCAGTGGATTTACACGTACATTAATCTGAAGAAGTTCAAAGATAACCATCTAGTTACTATCCAGAAGCATCCAAACAAGACATCAAATACAAAAGAAAAGCTATGGAAGAAATCACGGGAGAACAGGTCAGAAAGGAGGAGGTGAAGAGAGGAACATCATAAGGACAGAGCCTTCATTATAAAAGGAAAAACATGATCTTTAGCTAAAAAGTGGGACAGTCATGGCAAAAAATTAGAAAGGAAAGGTTATCAGGAGTCTATGGCAGATTATCCCTGAATTGTTTCTATGACAAATTACTCTCCCAGCATGGGCACGGCAGCCGAGGTCAGCTGGGCACCTGAGCAGGGCAATTCCCCTCCGAGCACAAGCATCGGAATGGGCAGCGATGCATTTTCAACAGAAGCATCCTCTCTCACACTGGCAATCTTTATTATTTCATTGATATTTATTGTTTTCAGCACTGAAATTATGAGTGCAAGCCTGCACACCTTAATGATTCATCAGTATTTCAGACAACATTTCAAATCTATCTATTTATCTATAAACCTATCTGTTTATCTGTTTAATAAAGTTGGAGTGTCTTCTTCCATTATTAGCACTGACTCCACAATACTGCCCACCTTTCACATTTTGTACGTATTTAGGCAAACAAACAGTTAAGGAGGTCTAGACCCAAAGTTTAAAACATTGGAGGTTTCTTCTCTTGAACATCGAGATGGTTTTTAACCTTGCAGATGCAAAAAAAACAGTAAGCGAAGAGCAAAAGCTTTATAAATACAGACCCTTAAATAATTTTCATTAGTAACTGTGAAAAAATTAGAATGAGAAAAAATAGAGCCACCGAGCAAGAGATGGTATCAACCATCACATTGATGCAGTTTCTTGACTAAGAAAAAAATAGGGAAAAAAAAGTGATTTCTCCCCCATTAGGCACTTACTCAGTTGTAGGATAAAAGACTAATGTCTGTGTGCTACAATGCCAAATCATTGAGATAATTATGAATTATACCAAGCAATCATTTTACAAATCTCCTGGAACATCTCACTTTATGACCATTATTCATGAGATTATGCATTCAACTGCAGGTTTTTTTTCAGACACATTCCCCTGAAGCCTTTCTTGTGGCCTGAGATTCCAGACCAAAGAAGAAGAAAATTGGCATGGGACAAAACTCGGTTTTTCTAGAAAGATAAAAAATGGAGAGAAAACCCCATGTTTTTCTAACAACCTCTAGAGCCTGCAGAGAGTAGTGAGAGATACTTGGAGACTTCTCTTAAAGAACAGCCCAAACAAAGAGCAGTAAACTGAAGCAGGTAAGGGACTTACACTTGGCTATCGACTTGAATGCAACCTCCTCAAGCATGAAACATCAAAACCTAAGTGCCAAGAAACACCAAGTAAACAGCACCAGAATACTGAACTTTGAAATACATGTAAAGTACAAGTTTCCACATTATAAATTAAATAGCTCATGCATTATGGAAACCTTGCATTTATCAGAAAGCAAGGTTTTAGCAGGGCCAAATCCTGCACAGATTTGCCCCCTGTTTAAACATTTTAATTCAATATATCCCAGCTAAACTACTAAAACCCACTGCTAAAAACAAATGAGCACTGGATCCACCACACATAATTTGTAATTATTAAAAGTGGTACATTAACCACAAACCGTATTGTCTCCGTTCTGAAATCCACACCTTAAAGTACAGAGCAAAAGCAATTTGACAAATTCACACTGCTGTAGTTCGGAATTTCTAGACATAAGTGACTGATTTATCAATTTTAATGTTACATCAACAGTAATATTTATATTTAATGCTGTATTATTTCTGCCAATAAGTTGCAATCCAAGAAGCATACAGTGGGAACTTGTACAATTAGGTAAGCTGCCAAGTTCTCAAAGAATTATCATCACTGAAAACCTCAGTGTTCAAACAGAAAAAAAAGAAGGAAAGGACTAATAAAAGTCAGTTTGGAATATTAATTCAGCAAAAGAAAACTTTACATCACAATATAGGCAGCTGTTGCACAGAGATCCCTATCCTTTACTAGAAGAATTACTGCCTGCTGTTTTTTCCAGGTGCTACTGTAAAAAAATATTTTACACTAAGGAAAGCATGTTTAATCAAAGCCCTTAAATGGTAATTTAAGAGAATTTAATCTGAGAATCCTTCCACAGCTACAGGCCTACAGTTTGCACTTTTCTAATTAAAACATATTGTAGTGTTTATCTGCTTTTTGATGGCATCCTCAGAGCCACTACATTATTCCTATGGCCTTCTCCAGTCAGTGTGAAAAGCAAATTGTCCCTCTGGTACATGACTAATTCACCTGATCCTCCCTCAGCAGCATATGGTCCAGGAGCTCCACTTCTTTAAGTGGGATGATAAAACCATACAACAGGTGGCTCAAAACTTCCCAGTTTAGCTTGAGAGTGCAGTTGAGTTCAAAAACTCAGGTTGGGTTAAGAAAGAGGCACAGGGTCATTGCTACGTGAAAGTCTGGCCCACGGAAAAAGACAGCAGTGTAAGTCACCACCTTTTAATCCTTCTTATTCCCAACACATACAAACTGCCACTCTTCATTTCACACGCCCACAAGATGCTTTTTTTGGCCCTAATCCCCAAAAACACCTGCTCTCTTTGCTGGAAGTACCAAAGCTAGTGACACTGGGCTGTTCAGTAGAGTGACATGGGCCTGGCGACACATCAGTCACCAATACAAGGAAGGTGCTGCTGAAGCAGATGTTGCTTCTAAATGAGTCAGATTTTTATTTCTGTGGTTTGGCGACACTGAAAGCAACAGCAGAGATGTGAATGGAGAAGCTCTGCCTATAGAGCTATCAAAAGATTATTTTTTTAATGCTCATTCAAGAAAGAAAAGACAGAGCAAGGACCAGATAGGAACCAGCCTGTGTAAGGGCACCTCTCCCATCTTGCCTGCCCTGAGTGCACGTTCAGCACTTCTGCTCCACTCCAGACTTCAAGCCAGCCTACAGCTGTAGGTTGTGCACAGTGTTCCTGTTAGGGCAAGCAGAGCTGCTCCTCCTCAGTGCCATTGCTCTTAGCAGTGTCTCCCAGCTTGTGAGTGTGTAAATTCGCATCTCTCTTCTTGCTGTTCAGTTTTAATCCGGGTCAAGCCATTCTCTAGACGAGATGGAGTCTAAGTTCTTGTGTTTCTGACTGGGGTGTTAGGGATGGTTTGCAGTATCAGATCCTTACAGCACACGGATTTATGCCATTTTTACTGTATTGTTTACTTGTGTTAGTTTTGGGGTTTTTTTCTTAAGTAAATATTTAGAATCCAGAGGATATCTATCTCCTGCTATATGATGAATTCTTTGGTTTGGGACCGAAACCCCTTCAGCCATTTCTAGCAGAAGTAAATTATTTTTTTCACTGAGCCTGGATGTACGACAACCTTGGAAAACGAAAAACAAAGGAAGAAAAAAGCAAACAAGGTTTTCTTTTTGCAAGGACTTGAAAGTTGAGCTCACAAATTCCCCCAATCACTTTTCCTCATATATATTTTTTTCTCTGGAGATGTGTCACATGGAGATGATGTGCTGTGGAAATTCTTTTGAAAGGACATGCATTTCCCTAAGGGGTTTGTAATGAGAATTTATTGCTCATGAAAGATTCAGGATTGGCAGCACTTCAGACTTCAGTTAATGATCTTTTGTTTATTAACACAAAATGCATCACACTTAACAGGAGTGCAACTTTCCTAACCAATGCATCAAAGTACAAAAGAATTCTCACTCCTTCCATCTTATCCCCTGAGGCTGTCTGAGAGGGTGTGAGCTAAAATTTATATGGCTGCCCTCTATGAAAATCAAGTCAGAACTCCTGTTTCACGTAAAGCTGAAAATCATGGAAACATTTTTTCATAACCAAAATTACCCAGACACAAACTAACAGCAAGAAATGTCAGCACGCTACTATGACTTCTCACAGTGCCTATTCCTTCCACATAAACCTTTTACCAGAACCAGGAGGTCTTTGCTTAGTCCTAATCCTAATTACTTTTACATTCTGTGGGTAACATTCAAGCAAAGTGCTGATTCCACATCCTGGCAGTAAATTACCATCTTTAGAAAATCAACAAATTTGCAAAGAGTGATGAAGGCTATAGGCAACTGGGTCTGTAAACCAGAGATCCCAGAAACACAGCCCTGAGCCACCTCTTGTATTTTTAAGGAAATTAAAAGGCAGACATAGATTCCTTCACCAAAAAAAAAAAAAAAAGGATGAAACCCAACACGGAATGAAAATGGGTGTAAGGCACAAACCCCAAAGTCATTGGTTTGGATACTAAGCTCAACCAAACTCCTAGATCCCACTGCTTTCTTCATAACTAGCTTTCCTTGGGCTCTGCCCAAGAGACACACCCAGTTCTCATTTGTTTGTGAGAGTGTTTAGAAAGATTTTCCTCCCTGCTCTCTACAAAGCCTTTTACTTTTGCTCTTACAGTTCAAAGAAGATACCTGATTTTGCTTCATTATTGGTTGACCTCTTACCTCTGTTTTCCACTCCTTTGTTCCCAGATCATCACAACAATTCCTGGCATTCTTTGTAATCTCTTTTTAAAGGAACACGTTACACAGTGTGATGTGTTTCTATCCATCCAGAAAGCCCACAGCATGAGGACTTCTGGTTTTCTTAACAGGCTGCACTTGCTATGTCTTTTTTCTCTCTGAGCTATATTTATCGCAAACTCTGTAACCTTCCGGATGTCACTCATGTCCTGTTCTAATTGAACACTGAAATACCTTGAAAAAACCATGTGGATAAGAAACAAGACCAAAGTGATTTTTATGCTTTGCTCACTTTGCTCACAACCCTCTCCCTTGGCTATTTTTTTTGCATTTACACAATTGTTCAATACTTAGATATTATGGTACAAATCACTAACAAATCTGCAATGACCTTCCATTCACAGAGAAAATACAGAAAGGGATCAAACCTGGTCAGAAAGAGTCCTTTTCTTTACTGAATAATTTGTTTTCTTTTTGCTTTTTTCCTGTTATCTCATTCTGCACCCTCAAGAATACTCTTCTGGTAAGACCCAGAAATACTGCTCAGTCAGGGGCATGTGTTTCTGCTGGGAGCCATCTCCATTTTAAGGCCAAAGCAGCTGAAATTCAGATCAGGCTCATGGAGTAACTTTTTCTGTTGTTCATCACTGCTCTCCTCTATCAACCCACCTGAGATACAAGAGAATTTCTTCTCACATCATTTTACAGAAAATCAAATAATCTGAACGATGAGATTACACTTTTGGGTACAGCACTTTTGATACAGCCCCTGCAGGTGCCTTCCAATAGGACTCTCAGCTGTAAGTGACAGATAAAATAAATGAAATAATTATTTTCTGAGAGCGTTTCTCAAGTGTCTACATCAAATATTCTTAAGATTTACCAACAGGCAATAATTGCCTCTTAGTTTTAAGTTTCAGGAATGTGATCATGTTTATTGAATGCAATGATTTCGAAAGAGAAGGTAATTCAGACTTTCCTATAAATTTCTATGGAGTTGGGTAAGCGACTAGAGCTACTAGTTTTGTGAAGAAAAAACAGAAGAAAGCGAATAAGAAGTTGGTGGGTTTTTTTTTTTTAATTTAAAGTGATTCTGGAACAAGCTTCCTCAGAAAAAGTTATAAACTGCTGGACTTCCCCTGGTCCTCCCCCAGGCTATGGAACGTGTTTCAGTGTGCCTTAAACAAAATAATGCTCTCCACACCACATCTCACCATGCTGGAAACAAAACAAGCCGTATGTTGAAAGTCACTTTGAAGTATCCTTCAGTAACCCAACACACGAATTCATATTCATGCAGCCTTACAGCAATAAAATCAGTTCCATGCTAATGATATAATTGTTTCTTCTATCATTCTGTCTATAAAAGAAGACTAGATAAAGTCAAAGACAGTGGCCTCTGGCTGATTATGTGTTTTGACAAATTAGATGATTAACTGAAACCTCAAACCCAAGCTTTGCTGTCTCAGTAGACCTAGAAGAAGAAAAGAAAAGCTTTGCTTTTGAAAGGACATGGCTCTACAGGGACCTCAGCCCAGACTGAGAGCGCTCCTCAAAGAGCAGTGTTTGTACTGAGCACGCAGCCGTGCACACAGCCTAATTCCAACAGAGAAATTACAGTTGTCACTTTAAATAATGGAAGCAGCATACGGTAATATATGCAAAACGCCTTCCAACATGTTCAAGTAGAGATGCAGAAACTAAGTTATCAATGACAGTTTTACCACATAATATACCAGTGTAACACTTAACAACACTGAAAATGAAATCCAGACATATCAGCGGGGCAATGGCAGTATTTTTATATTTATGAAGCTGTTTAAATTCACATTCAGTCAAATCACAACTAGGAATAAAACAGGGAAGACTGAATACCAACAGGCACAAGATTCACTTGTGTTGCTCAAGTTGTTTTACTGAGCTCGGCTAAAAAACTCAACATGAGGTGCCTTGAACTTGCCTCAGTACAACATCTTCAAGCCCTGCTCTCTAATACTAAGTAACAAAACATTATCAGGTGAAAGCTAAGTACTGTCTATCCTTCCAGTTAGTACAGCTCAACAAAGCTGGGCCAGAACTGTTACTCAGAACTTTTTCAGTTATTCCTGATGTAACTGAAAATGCTATTACAAAAGAGTGTCCTGTCATCCTTTTACAAGTAAACACAATCTAAGAAACCAGCTTTCTGTTTAGAACCTGAATCGGGGAAGCAAACACCTTCAGGAAACCTCAGACAAACTAAACCAACCCTCTTGGGGCATCTTAAATCATTTTCCCCAAAGACATCAGCCAGCTCTGCTCTGAGAATGAGGCCAGCTTCTCAAAGCTCAAATGGCATCACCTGCAATGGAAGTTCAACTTCAGCAAACAAAACAAGTAATTTAAAAGATACGGATGAATAAGGCTTAAGATGTGTAAGTGTTCAGTCATTTCCAAACATATTAAATGTTTATTAATAAATACTGACTGTCTAAGGTATTAAAATGGAAATGCTTTCCGCAGTTCAAATGTCAACCAGACACTTAGGCAATTCCACATTTCTCCAGTTTCAGCAACACATAGTATGTTTTGAAATCATTTGGTGTTTGAATAAAGCTCATTGCCATTTTCCATAGCAGATGTATTGTATCTGGGTAATGAACTGTGCTCTAAAATAACTTATTACAGTCATCACCACAGCCAGCTACATCACCTTTGGCAGGAAGCAAAATAAAAATCACACAGTGCTCACACAGCATCACCACAAGTATTACTTCATTTACAGAATCAGGTAAGGCTCCATTTCCAATCAAGGTATTGATTATTTCAAAATTCAGTTACCCAGTCAAAAGCTGTAACGAGAAAATAAATCCAATAAAGGGTATTTTCCAATTAAGTAAGTGACCCTAATCTTGATTTTAAGTTACATTGCTATTAGAGATCATAAAGTAGAACCACACTTTAAGTATCCAGATTATTAGAGTAGGAATTAAAACAGACACATATAAAGTAGATAATTAATTCTGTAGGTAAATCTCCTGCATCATGGCCAGGCCATTAGTATATAAGATCAAAACATGACAGAAAATTCATACATAGGTATCTTGAGGTCTTTCTGCTTAAACCTAAAGTTTACCTTAAATTCCTTGCCTTATTTTAATAATAAAAGGGTCAAAATGAGGCTGCAACAAGCACCTACTTTAACATCCACTCCCCCCAATAACCAGCAGTTTTCTTAGAGAAAGCCAACAGAAGCAATCTCCTCCACAGCCAAGGTTCATTAGCAAAATTGTAACTGTGGCTCTTCACAGTACTTTACAAGAGTGCATAAAGAGCTGAAGGTACTCATCTGTACAGAATATATGTTACTAATGGTCTAAGTTGTTATACAGGTGGCCAGAGCTGCTCTGAACTCAGGGGATCAATACCTAAGAGATATTTGGGTTTGCTTTCCTTCAAGAAAGTCTCCAAAGCAGAATGGAATTGCTTGTCCTTTTTCACCAGGCTGCAAGAACCAGCAGACTTTGATACGCTAAAATACTTCCATGTTGACATATTTTCCTTAACAAGATATTGTCTTAATTAGTTTCATCTGCCATTTGGAGGTTATCTAGAAGACAAGTTAACGATTTTTTTAGTGAAGCAGAAAAAGCCCATATGTTTTTAGGCTGCAGATTATTCCTTATTATAAAACCAGTACCTGCTCATTACTGCACATCCCACAAAAGCAGTTTCACAGCTGACACTGTTATCATCTAATTTCACATGGAAATGAAATGCTAGGATATTTTTCTTCACAAAATACCCACATATTAATCCCTTCATCAAATGTTTTTGGTGAGAAGGCATGGCCCAGACACAGAGGTGTTGCCTTGTCCTGCTGCTGGCTCTGGCCACAAAGGTGAAGCCTTACACCAGCAGCGCTTCCCTGGCCTCTGTCTGCAAAGCTCTTGGCATCCACACAACGTCCCAGTGTGTTGAATGACAATACAGCTACATGCTAAATTCAAAACTATTTTAGCTAGCATACTGCTGCTTTTTTCCCAGTCTCAGATAAGGAAAGGATAGCAAAGGATAAACTCTCAAGGTACCCAAGGTCTATCAACAGGTATTTTCCCCCAGCACCATCTTGTGAAAACATTATGAAAAACTGCACCTACATATAGACACGCACCTATAAAAACTATGGCTTAGTTTAAAAACCCTGCACTTCCAATTTCTCCGAGTTGCAAGTGACAGACAGAGAAAACAATTTATTTTCTAGATAGGTAGGGAATAATTTTTCTTTTCCCCTATACACAGATCATG
>VZRR01011630.1:0-34826 GCA_013398015.1 Oreocharis arfaki
CATCCATCCATCCCTGCCTTCTCCTGCGGGGAAAAACGACAGCACACACAGGGCAGCGGGGCTGCATCCCAGGGTGGGGCCCACTGAGCCCCAGACGGTGCTGGGAAGGTCGATGACCAGCAAGGAGGAGGCAAACAGCTGCTCACATGAGCAGTTAGCACTGGGGAGAGGATGAATGGAGCCTTGCAGCTCACAGGAGGAAAAGAAGCAGAAATATTCATTTGGATCTTCACAGAATCCCAGAGTGGTTTGGGTTGGAAGGGACATTAAAAATCATCCCATTCCCACCCCCTGCCATGGGCAGGGACACCTTCTACTATCCCCGGCTGCTCCAAGCCCCATCCAGCCTGTCAGGGATCCAGGGGCAGCCACAGCTTCTGTGAGAAATCCATTCCAGGGCCTGCCCACCCTCCCAGGGAACAATTCCTTCCCAATATCCCATCCATCCCTGCCCTCTGGCACTCTGAACCCATTCCCTGGGTCCTGTCCCTCCATCTCTTGTCCCCAGTCCCTCTCCAGCTCTCCTGGTGAGGGCACTTCCTTTAGGCCCTGGAAGGGGCTCTGAGCTCTCCCTGGAGCCTTCTCCTCTCTGGGTGAACACTCCCAGCTATCCTAACCCATCTTCAACATTTGCTTCACTTTGGGTCACAAAGAAAAGCATTTTTCTGTCTCCCTCTTCCTCCTCCCTGTCTCCAGAGGCACGGGTTGGGAGGCAGAAATGACGGGAGAAACTCCAAGGCTCCTTTCCCCCTCAGGACACCCGAGGCTCTGCCGTTTGCTCCTCTTTGCATTGGAAGTGTTGGATGTGCCCAAAGCACCAGAGAGGTGGAGCTGAGAAAGAGCAGGGATGGGCAGTGGGGCACGGCAGCCTTGGGAAATCAGGAAATTAAAATCTGACTCTCAGTCCTGAGCACAGTGTAAACACTCCTGTGTTGCAGACGAGTAACTGGGCACAACAACTTCACCCTAAATTCCCCTCCTTACCTGGAAATCCTTTCCCCATCCCACATCCTCAGTTCCAGGTTCTCCTTTAAAGGCTTAAAAAGCAGGAGAGGCAAAAATGCGGAGCGTTCATTATGCTCTAAGCGAAATTAAATGTCATTACTTACCTTTTCCTTAGTTGGATAATTGTGTTTCTGGGCAATTTGGAAAATAGGAATGTTGTGAAACAAAGGCGTACTGGGCTTAATTGGATGCACCTGTTCCATCCCTGTTTCCCAGCAAGGAGGAAAGGCCTCCCCTTGGATCCCAGCGGTTCCCACAGCTGCAATCCCCTTTGTGCCGTTAAATCCATTAAAAGCCACACAGGGATATCTCCAATTCCCTTAAATTCCGCTTCAGGGAAGGACAGGCAAGAGCTGAGGGAGCAAAGGGCCAGAGCAAGGAGCTGTCTGGGAGGTTCTGTAACAAAAGCGAGTTTGCACTAGGATTTGAAAGCTGAAGATTTGGTTCCAAGTGCCCATGTTTGCTCTCTTCAGGGCCTTTTGGTAGGAAAGGAAGCCATGGAAGAGTTACTGCTCCGACTGCACGGACTCTTATCTCCCCCACACACACCTGCAGGAGCAGCAATTCGGAATAATTGAAACTCCGCTGCAGAACAAGAGCTACGAGCTCCTGATCAGCATCAGGAACATGGACCCCACTGAGGGGGAAAATGGCAAATATTTTCCCAGCAGCAGGCATGGATTGTTCGACCTCCCTTGATCGTGGAGCTGCTCAGCCGGGATTTTTTTAACACCAGCGCATTCCGAGGAGCCCGATTCCATGGCAGAGCCCCCTGATTTATCTTCTATTTGTGTTGAACACAAACCTCCAAGGGCACGGATGGATTTTGGAACCGAGATCACTGTTACACTTCTAATTTATGACTTAAAATAGCAGGCGAGGGCTGACGATTTCCTGACGTTTAGGAACCAATTAGGAGCAATTCATTACAGATAATTTCTGAGGATTGCCATGAAGCTGGTGGCGGGGGGAGCACATTAACTCACTGTTTACACACTGTTTACTCACAGTTTGTCCCTCCATTTCCTCTCCACAAGCAGCTCTTCAGAGCACCTGAATTTGTTGGAACAACACTGCAGAGTTGTAACCTACCATTGATTTTTACTTAACCCATTTCCTGCTGGAATTGGTGCCTTGGAAAACAGAACCTGCATTTCCTCCCCAGGTTTTTGGTTCATTTCTCAGCCTGGTTCATCCCAGAGATTTATCCCATGGGTTGGACATATAACCCCTAAATCTGTCTATAATTTGGAGGGGGGGGGGGTGTCATTTTTTAGCCCGGTTCACCCCAGAGATTTATCCCATGAATAGGACATACAACCCCTAAATCTGTCTATAATTCTGGGGACATCGCAGCTTCTTGGCACAGGTCCCAAATCAACTCAGTCCATGGAAGCTGAGGAACCACTGGAACCCAAATTCCACGTTCAGGAGGGGCAGATCCTCACGGAAGGGAGGCGATGGATGTGCCAAGGAGGAGTGAGGCACTGTCCAGCCCCACTGAGGATATTATCCCTCGGGCTATGGGAAAGGGTGGAAGGCTGCAGATGGAAGCAGCAAGTCCCAGAGGGCTGGGACTGGGTGGGCATGGAGATTTGGGAAGAGAAATCTCAGAGCTAGATGGACTTGTTGGATCTGTCCCAGGCCACACCTCTGTGCTGGCGGGGAACTGTCCTGCTGGGAAGTCACGAGACTTCCATCCCAACCTATAACCAGCCTGAAATTTGGAATTTGGGGTCAAACTGGGACACAGAAATCCTGGATTTCAGCTTTGGCCAGAGGCAGCACCGGGGTAGAGAAGATTTTTCCTGCAGGCGAGGCCGCCCAGAGCCAAAAGGCAGCGATCTGTGTGTGTTTGACATGAGAACTTCAACAGCACTCCACTAACAGTTTGTTGTCCCAGTTTAATTGAGCACGAGCACTTAACATTTACTTTTCCTGGGCAATTGAGCAGGGAAGGCTCAGTCCCATCCCACACGAACTCAGCAATCCAAGTACGGCCAGGCAGCCACGGTTTAACGGGAACAGTGACAAATGAGGCACTGCCATCCCATCCACTGGGAAGCACAAGGGGCTCCTTGCTCAGAAGCGCAAGAGAAGACACAGGACAGCCCCCACAGCAGGTGACACAGAGAAATGTGGCAATGTTGGGAAGGAATCCTTCCCGGGCAGGGCGGGGAGGTTGCCCAGAGAAGCTGTGGCTGCCCCTGGATCCCTGGAAGTGTCCAAGGCCAGGTTTGATGGGGCTTGGAGCAGCCTGGGGCAGCAGAAGGTGCAGCAGCTCCCACTCAAGACAAACTTTGGAAGAAACACAGCCAGAGGAATGGATTTGAGAGCTTGGGATCCTTTCCTTGGACTCAGGCACAGCCCTTGCTCTTAACGTGATGGGTCTGATCACACCCAGCTCTCACTTTACACCCAGCTCTCAATTTAAAGGCTACCAGTGCCAAATTCTTTAACTCCCAGAGCCAAGCTCTTTGGATATTCCATGAATAACCAGGATAACCAAGTTTTTTGACTCACAGATCCCATCTGGAGCAGAGCAAAATTACAGCAACTAGAAAAGAGCACGCGGCTACACAGGTCGCTGTTTCTCCAGACTGCCCGATGCCACCCAGAGGTTCATGCAGCACTTCCCAAGCCCTGCTCAGAGCTGAGCGTGGCTCTTCAGGCACACTCTGATTTGCCATGGCTCACCTGGCACTTCCAGAGTCACTGATCCCCCAGCTAATCCTACCCCACAGCCCTGCAACAGCGCTGCAGGACAGAAAACACTGCTGGTAGTGGGGCGGTGAAAATCAAAGCGTAATTCGTGCAGTTTGAGGGGGCTTCTGGTTAAAAGCTGCTCTTAAGGAAAGGATCCCGACAGGCTTCGCACTTCCCTATTCGGGGAACACCAGGAAAAAAGGAAGTTTAGGCCGCAGATTGATCCCTGCAGTGGTTCTGCTGTCTGGGAGCATTCACACACTGAACGGGGCTGCTGAGACAGGAAAGCATCGAAATATGAGAGAGATTCGGGCCCTGAGGAGGGGAAAAGAGCCAGGGATAGAGTTTGGAGTAGTGTGATAAACAGCTATTATAGCACTGGCTTTTGCAGGTAGTGAAATGTAAGAAATATTGTGTAGCAGAATATTTTAGGAAATACTATGTGTAAATACATTAAGAATAACTTTGCTATGCAGATATTGACTAGTTAACATTATAACTGGGGTCGAAGTTACAAGATGCTAATATAACTTGAGTTATAAGATACCTGTATAACCTTAATCATAACTTTTTATACCAATATAACTTCAGTCATAACTTTCTATACCTATATAATCTGAATCATAACTTTCTATCCAATGTAATAGGGAGTATATGGTTAACTAATCGCTTAATGCTTAAATAAACAGAAACTTGCCAGGTGAATAATCCCAAAAACAGACAAGTATAGCTATATGGGGAAGCAGCAGGAGGTACTAATGAGAAATTGGCAAAAGTGAAGCCAATCAGCCACAAAATGGAGAATTTAAACCACTTGGATCCAGAAAGACCAAGGAACACCATAACTGTGCATGCTCCAAAGACGAAGTTGAAAAGTTCAGATGTGAGGAAGACCTTGAGCCTTCATCGAAGAAGACCCCAGGAGACCCCCACGATCCCATTACACACGCTCTAAAAAAGCGGATGGGGCAGGAACTACGTTCATCCCTTCTAAGGAAATGTAAATTAGTTCTCAGAAAAACTCTGCACATGCATTGTGGTTTATGAATATGTATGAAGTTAGAGCATACAACGGGGGAGTTTGTGTAAGTGTGCGTGCCTCTGGCTATGAGTGATGCACCCAGCGCTGTTTGCTTTAAGTGACCTCTGTCCCCTATTGTCCCTTATTTAATTTATAAAACCCTAGAAAGAGGAGTGGGCTTCGTTTCTCACAGGTAGGGTTTGGGTTCAGGTTTGGGTTTGAACCCTGCCCAGTGCCAGCTCTAAACCACTGGCACGGAGCCATGGCTGCCTTTGAGCCCTTCTTTCCCTGTGCCTTCCTCTGCTGCCCACACAACCACAGCTCCTCGTTTTCCCAAGGGAATCACCCGATCATTCAGGCTGGAAAAGACCTCCAAGAACATCGAATTCTGGTTGGCCTGAACACCACCACATCAAATAAACCCCAGCACAAGGTGCCCAGCCAGAGGAACAGGTATGAGGAGCTGCAGGTGTACTGAGCTGCACAGCTTTTCCTCCAGGTTTTTCTTCCCCAGTTTTATGGATGTGTAATTCCCACCACTCGGTCACAAGGATGGGAACTGTGTGTCTGCAGCAGGCCTGAACCTCTGTGACAGCACCAAGCTGTGAGAAAGGATGAGAATGGGATTTGCAAAATAGCTGCTCTGCCGAACTCACACACAGAAAACGTCACCACAAGGAACATTTCAGATGATTGAGCCTGAAAGGCAGGAGTTATCTTAGAAGGAAAACCCATGGAAGTATGAAGGGCAATAGGAGACAGAGGTTTCACACAGAGCAATCCCCAAACCCCGTGAGCTTTGCCCACTCCAGCTGATGACAAACCACCATTTAAGGAGAAAAGCAGGGAATTCCATTTGTACCCAACACTGATTCTGGGCAGTCGCTCTGCCTGACAGAAATAAAAGAAGCACAACCCAAGGCTGCGGGGTGGCTGTGAAAGGATGCAGTCGCTCCACAGCTCAATGGCACATTAACAACCACAATTACCCGTTCATCCTCCCCAGTTTGTGTGTGCAGTTTCTCAGCAGTGAGAGCTGGGGCTGCACAATCCTTCAGGAGAGGGAAATGAGGAAATCCTGCGTGGGCAGCCCTTCGCTGGGGGGGTTGGTTTTACACCGTTATTGATGAAACACAAACTCCTAGGCTCTCACATTTTGTTATTTTACTGTTGTGCCATTGCCAGAACTCCTGCTGGGTTTGCCAGCGGGAAGCACAGGAGATGCTGAAGTGAGCAAGTGCTGCCTTGGCAGCGATGAGGAGCCAGGGGCAGCAGCCTCCAACTGTTCCAGGTTTCACTGATGCTGCAACGCTCCACAGACTTCTCCAGATCTTTTGGGACAAGCCTCACGATGCTTTTCAGTGCAGCAAACCAGGTCAGGGAACAAGGAGGGGTTAAGGGGATCACAGAATCCCGGAATGGTTTGGGTTGGGAGGGACCTCAAAGCCCATCCAGTGCCACCCCTGCCATGGGCAGGGACACCTTCCACTGTCCCAGGCTGCTCCAAGCCCCATCCAGCCTGGCCCTGGGCACTGCCAGGGATCCAGGGGCAGCCACAGCTTCAGTGGAAAACCTGCTGATACGAATTTGAAGCAGTTCTGAACGCTGAGGGAATATTTTGTCTTGTTCCTAAAGCAGCAGCACGGGTTTCAGCGAACGAGCGCTTCGCTGGCAGGAAGCACCAACCCTCAGAGCCTTTGGTTCTCTCTCCCTGGCAAACCCTCCCCGTGTTTGCCAGCCGAGTGTGGTTTAGCCAACACAACAGCCCAGAGATGGTTTTCGCTTTCGCTGCTCTCCCGTTTGGAGAATTTTGGCAGCCCCACCGGGAGCCGCTGCCAGCTCGGCCCATATTGTGTGAGCGGGGCACGTGTTGGGACAGACAGCGGGATTTACAGGAGAGCTCACGTTAGCTGCTGTGTTCTTCTGCCCCCCGAGCTGCAACTTCACCTCCTGCAAAGCCAACGCTTCCTCCTCCACCCCCAGCTGCCCGAGGTTTTGCCGCCTCAGAGCACCGAGGAGCGCTGCAGAGCCCCCCAGACTGCTTCCCAGCCAAGCTATTTCATCTAAATTTCCTCCAAAATATGATTAAAAAAGAGAAGTTTTGATTTTTTAAAAAATCATATTTCTGCTTTATTTCGTTAACCACACATTAATAATGGCTCACAAATCCCAGCTGCCCAGCTGACAGCCCTACACACCAAGGATGACTGTCCTCTGTAACTCATGGAAACAACAGGAATTTTTTTAATTGTGCACTAAATACAGAAGAAACCGAAGAGCCAAACCTCGGCCAAACCTCCCAGAATCTTCCCATGGCTTTTAATCCCATTAGAGCTGAAAAATCATGGACTCGTGGATTATTTTGGGTTGGAAGGGACTCTAAAGCCCATCCCATCCCATCCCACCCCCTGCCAGGGGCAGGGACACCTTCCCCTATCCCAGGGTGCTCCCAGCCCCATCCAGCCTGGCCTGGCAGAGAATTGTTGATTTCCAGCCTCCAAACCAGCACTCTGGGCATAAGCAGGAATTCAAGAACACATCTTTCATCTTCCTGAAGGGTTTTGTGAGCACTGGAACCGCCTCAGGCTGGCTGAGACGTTCCCTGCACCACGCAGGGATCATCCTCTCACCTCCCTCCCCATCCTCCCACTTTTCCGAGGTAATAAAAACCGCAGGGAATTCAGGCAAAGAGGTGCCCATAAATCAAGCCCTGCCACTCCTTCCTTTGGCTGGTGACAAACAGCCCCACGAGGAGAAGGAAAAGAGCAGTGTCTGCAATAAAACCCAGCCAGCTTTCCCTTCTCTAAGGCTGTTTGTCACTCATCAGGGCATCCGGGAATGCATTGCTGAGCTCAAGGAATTGGAGCAACATTGCTGATTTTGGAGCCAAGCACGTCCCAAAGCAGCACCTGGAGATGCAGACCTGGGAAGTCTTTTATTTCCCCCCTTAAACAGGACCAAGAGTTTTCCTTGAATCCCATAATCCCAGAGTGGTTTGGGTTGGAAGGGACCTCAAAGCCCATCCAGTGCCACCCCTGCCATGGCAGGGACACCTCCCACTGTCCCAGGCTGCTCCAAGCCCCAATGTCCAGCCTGGCCTTGGGCACTGCCAGGGACCCAGGGGCAGCCACAGCTGCTCTGGGCAAGCCCATAGAAAGTCTGGGAACTGTGTCAAAGGTCAGTGTTTCCCGTTCCTAATTCCCAGTTTTGCAGGCTGGGACATGGGTGGGTAACGCTGCTGCTGCTGCAGCCGGCAGGGAAGGTGACAGCATCATGGGTGGCAGGAGCTTTTTGGGTTAAAAGAAGGTTTTTCTCTCAACCAGAGCTGTCTCTGCCACACCAGGCTCCCTCCAAGCTGCCTCCCTGCTGTCTCATACCCAGTTTTCCCAGCTTTCCCCCGGGTTTTAAGTGGTGCAGGGCCCTGTGGAAGCACGTGGGAAGCAAAGGCGGGCACCTGCCCTTGCAGGGGAAAAATAAAGAAGTATTTTTTAACAGACAGAAGCTGTCCCCTGAAATGAGGTGGCTGAATGTACTGCCAGAGATTGATGAGATGTGTGAGGAGAGGAGGCTCAGTGTGGGCGGCAGGGGCCATCAAAGGAGAGAGAAGGATTTCCTGGGAGGGCCCCAGAGCACAGAAATGCAGCTCTGCAGCCGCACAGCCCCCGACTCCTCAGGGGCTCACTGCCCGGGCTCTGCCAACCGGAGGGATTCCTGTGGAGCCCCCAGCTGTGCCTCTGCTGGCCACGGGCACGCCAGGAACACCCGCAATTCCTGCCTGGAAACTCCATCCCCTGCTGCCCCTGGCACGGGAGCCCAGCCCAGGGGGCCTGGAGACTCCAGCCCTGCCCCACCTTCGGGAGCTCCATCCCAGCTCCAGCCACAGCACTTTGCTCAGTATTTGGGCAAAATCCCGAGAACGAGAGCAGTGATGAAGCTGGCAGGAAGGAACCCATGGAATACCCCTCCTTTCCTCTTGTTTTGAAGGGTGGAACATAAAAATGCTGAAATTCCAAGTGGATTCCTCATGCACGATGCGCTGAGGTGGTGATCAAACAGGACAAGGGACTGCAGCATTTGCTTTATTGCAATAAATAAATAAAATTATAAATAAATAGTTTCTTTATTGCAATAAATAAAGTAATAAAAAATTTTTCTTGATTGCAATAAATAAATAAAATAATAAATCAATAAAACATTTATTGCCATCAATAAAATAATAAATAAATAATTTATTGATTGCAATAAATAAATAAATAATTTCTTGCTTGCAATAAATAAATAAAATAATAAATCGATTTAAAATTCTTGATTGCAATAAATAAATAAATTAAATAATAAATAAATGAATAATTTCTTGATTGCAATAAATGCTGATTTAACTCGGCACATCAGCAGCAATTCCTGGATTTATTTTCTTCATCTTCAGCAAACGAAAGATTTAAATTATTCCTCTTTTCCTCCATTCCTGCTGCTAAACCCAATACACGGCCTTAGAAAGCAACAAGTAGATGCAGAAAGACAAAAAACAATCCCTTTTTTTGGTCCTAATTAATCAGCCCAGCTAATTACAGCCAGCTGAGGAACTCCTGGGTGTTCCAGGGGACAGTGGCTGCTGCCACATGACAGAGACCCTGTGTTGGTGGTACCCAGAGCTCTGGGCAGCAATGGGTTCTCCAACCTCAAAACACATCAAAAAGGGGAAAGAAAATTAAAGCAGCCCTCAAATTACCTGAAAATGACTCATTTTCTGTCTTCCTCTGTTCCTGCAGAGCACCCAGCAGCTCTTTCAAACATTCCCATGACCCGGGTCCTTAAAACCACAAGCCTTAAACCCAAGAGACTCAGCAAAAGCCAAGAGGAGCAACATCTTTCCGCTTTTTTCCCCCGTGCAGCTGTGATAAATCAAACATTTGAACCTGACTCCATCAAGCAAAGTGCCTGAAGTGATGTTCAGTGTGTCCTAATGACCTTTGGATTTCAAGCTGGCCACAGGAGAAGCACCAAAACACGGAAGGGCTTCACCCAAGAACGAGGTCACGGGCTGGAAGGAGGGCAGGCTCAAAAGGGAAAAATAAACTGGTGATTCCTGCCCTCGAGCTTAGGGAAATGCAGCAGGGAAACAAAACCTTCAGTTCCAAACTGCATTTTAGAGTGAAAATTCCAGCATGGACCAGTGCCACGCACAGATCCAGCTCGGGGAATCACACAGCCTTTTCCCAGCCACACCACCCAGCTGACACAAAGCTGATTCAGTCCCAGAATCCCAGAGTGGTTTGGGTGGAAGGGACCTCAAAGCCCATCCAGTGCCACCCCTGCCATGGGCAGGGACACCTTCCACTGTCCCAGGCTGCTCCAAGCCCCATCCAGCCTGTCCTTGGGCACTGCCAGGGATGGACACAGCTGCAGGATTTGCCCTTCCAAGCTTCCTCCAAGCCCATGCCAGAAAATTTCTTGCCATTTTGTCAGGGGCTCTCCCGTGCCCACACCAAAAAGCCATTTATAACTTATTACAACACTGCCATTCACTGTCATCGCTACTCCAGGTGTTACAACTTAGGCAGAAAAGGTTCCTGGGAAGTGGGTGACATTCCTTTAGGATGTAAGAAATGAGCTGTCACAGCTCGAGCAGGGATCCTGAATTCACAGGGCTCGCAGCGTGTGCAACTCCCACTCAGCGCTTTGAACTTCAGCTGGGCTGGAACCAGCCTCCCTCGTCAGAAACCTTTCATTTCCGCGGGGCTCACGAGGAAAACATCCCGATTCCAACCCAAATCCCTCAGGGTAAGTTGCCTCTCTGATTTTTGACTGGATGCAAGAACAAGATTAGAGGTTTGCCAGTCCCAGATCTGCCTGTCTTGTCAGCTCCTCGACTTCAGAACAGCCTCACAGAGGAAGAATCCCCACACACGAGATCCTCGAGGCAGCACTGGCTGAGGGTGCTGCGGGCACAAACCCTGCCCTGCTCAGCCCCTTCCTTTAGAGGGATGCTACAGGGAAAGAGAAAACCCAAAACTTGGGATAATGGGACAAAATTGAGGAGATCAGGCCAGAGGAGATGTGAGGAAGGAATTGTTCCCTGGGAGGGTGGGCAGGCCCTGGCACAGGGTGCCCAGAGCAGCTGTGGCTGCCCCTGGATCCCTGGCAGTGCCCAAGGCCAGGCTGGACATTGGGGCTTGGAGCAGCCTGGGGCAGTGGAAGGTGTCCCTGCCCATGGCAGGGGATGGAAAGAGATGAGCTTTAAATGCCTTCCACCCCAAACCATTCCAGGATTCCCTGATCAGACCTACACGGTTCTACCCAGCTCCTGTCCCGATCCCCGCTGATTCCCGGGGATCCTTGGCTCAGCAGCACACGGAGCCTGTTCCAGCATCCATGCCTCACCTCTCCAAAGGATAATGGAGCTGCTGCTCCAGAAGTATCCCGCAGCAGGTAATGACAGCAGGAACGTGCGTGAGAAACTCCCTGCCCTTCCAAACCCACCATTCCACACTCCCAAACCGGGAGGGATCCAAACCCCCCAGAGCTGCCTGGAGCTGGACGAGCTCTCCAGGCAAGCCCTGAGAGCTGGCACATTGGCACAGGATCCTTTTGGGCTCAAAGGCTGGGGTCAAAAGGCTGAGATGTACCCCAAAGTTCATTTGGGGACGTGGGGGGTGCCAATCTCCCCCTCCCCTGGCTGTATGACAGCAGCCACCGCAGAGCTGGGAATGGGGTTTGGAAATGCTGCTTCAAAAAGCAAATTAAAAATCTTCCCAACATCCAATTGTCACCCCCTGTGCCAGAGCTCTCCCGTATCCCATTGTCAGGTTAATTGCCTGCCAAATGGCCGCTGGGAGGGCTTGGGGAGCAGAAATAATTTACCTAGGAACTGATGTTGTGTTCTCCACTGGCACCGGCGTCCTGAGCGTTTGTACAAAGCCTTTCTAAAGCACAATGGCTGCCCCTCAGCTCCGGGGACACGGACCTGCCAGTCCTGGCTGCTCCATCCAGCCAGGCTTTCGGGGCTGTGAGCAAGCCAGGATCCCACACTGCGAGGGAGCCAAAGGCTTTGTGGGGACACTGGCTGCAGCTTTCCAAAGGAAAACCCATGCCAGCACCTGCCAGACAGCACAGGGAAGGATGCAGGAGCCAGCCAGGGATGTGGGAGGGAAATGCCAGTGAAGCCTTAAAGCAAAACTGGAATTGGAAGAGCTGAGCTAAGTGAACCGAAACTTTTGGTTCCTGAGTCCTTCCAGGCATTTCCCCCCCCTCAAATCTCTTCCCCAAATCACTCACCTGCTACCTCAACTTCTCCCAAAGCTAATCCCCACTGGATGAGGCTGAAGGAAATGGGAAACCTCTGCAGGATAGAGTGGCCAGGGACCTTCGCGTTTCCAAAAAGCCGCCTTCCAGCACACCTGTGACTGACAGGAGCAGGACTGATCCTCCCCCTGTCCCGGCCTCTGCCAGAGGGACAAGGAGACCCACAGGGGTGGGTGGGCACACCTGGAGAGAGAGGGCTCAGCCCCAGATAAACATCAAGGCCAAAACTGAGCCCTGCCCTCTCCCGCCTGCATCTTCCTCCGCAAGCAAAGCGTTCTCCCGCCCTGGAAACGGGAAACCAGCTCCGGTGCCTCTCAATCCCATTCACCCCTGTCCTCCTCAGGCCTCTGGTGCCTCTCAATCCCATTCACCCCTGTCCTCCTCAGAGCCAGACAGCACGTCCCAGGCAGGCATCTCCACCTTCCCACCCACTCCTGCCCATGGAGCTACAGCCCCAGAACTTCTTAGAGTGGCCTCATAGGAAAACTGGGGATATACATTCAGTAACGCAGGAGAACAGGCTAATAAATATCCGAGATGACAATAAACACCAGAGATCATCTCATCCCAGAGTCTCCAGCCCAACCTGGAAGTGCCCAATGCCAGGCTGGACATTGGGGCTTGGAGCACCCTGGGATGGTGCAAGGTGTCCCTGCCCATGGCAGGGGTTGAAACAAGATGAGCTTTAAGCTCCTTTCAGCCCAAACCACTCTGGACTCCAAGCTAACACAGCTATCAAACACCACCAACCACCAAATGACAGAAAACACAAATATTTGCTCTTTAAAGCAAAAAAAAACCCCACAGGAAGCTCTTGAAAAGAGGAGCTATCAGTAAAGGCTTCCCAAGCACACTTGTTACTCTTCTTTTTAATAACAGGAAATGATCTGGCTGAGAAAAAATAATGAAGGTGCTGTCAAGGAGGCTGCTTAAGTTGATCGATCGTGTGTTTAAAGGCAATCCACCCCCTGCTGCCAAGCACAAGCTCAGGCAGACGAAAAGCAGCAGTTCCAGCGCCCAAAGTCTCGCTGATGGCCTTCATTAGTGCTTCAGGGAACCATTACCCGCAGCAAATCCTAATGGAGCTCTCCAGGAGGAATAAACGGATGAAAACCTCTCCTGGAATAAGAGCTCGCATGATCCACTTCCGCCAGGGTCTCTTCTGGAGCATTTCTCCTCCCAGGTGGATCTGAGCAAGCCTCTTCTTCTCCAGGAAAAGGGAAAAGCTGGCAGGGAGAAACACCAATGCTCCTGAGAAGTTCCCCAGAGAGGTTTTAGACTCCTTATCCCCAGAACTGTCTAAGGCCAGGAAGGACAGGGCTTGGAGCTACCTGGGATGGCTTTAACGGCTTAAGGAGAGCAGGGCTGGATGGGATATTGGGAAGGAATTGTTCCCTGGGAGGGTGGGCAGGCCCTGGCACGGGGTGCCCAGAGCAGCTGTGGCTGCCCCTGGATCCCTGGCAGTGCCCAAGCCCAGGCTGGACATTGGGGCTTGGAGCAGCCTGGGACAGTGGAAGGTGTCCCTGCCATGGGAGGGGTGACACTGGGTGGGCTTTAAATCCCTTCTGACCCAAACTGGGATTCTGTGATTCCAAGCTGGAATTTCCAGGTGTCCCTGCTGTTGGCAGCCTCTCCTGCAGTGTCACAGCAGCAGGACAGAGGCTGTCCCCGCTGTCCCCTCGCTGTCACACTGCAGTTCTGGCATTCACAGCTTCCCTGTGCTGCCACCAGCCTGACCCACGGGACGTTTCCTGCTGTGGCCACACTGTCCCCCTTCCTTGTCACTTCATTAGCTCCGTGTGGCCTCACAGTGCCAGCGGGAGCAGGGGGCACGCAGGTCTCTGGCTGTCAGAATCCAGGGATAAATGAGTGTTCCATTGCCTGCAGAGGGCTCAGAGCACAGGCACCGACATCCCTGGGATACTGCTGGGACTGCAGTGATTCATCACCTGCCCGGGCAGGGCGTCAGGACAGGACATTGCCCGGTGACAAAGATAAATTGCCCAGGAGATGAGGCTTAATTCACTTCGAGAGGAAATGTTACCCTTAAAACAAGGGAGTCATTTCCCACATCCGATGCTACCACAGGAATACAACTCCACAGTGAGCGGGGCCAGCGGAGGCTGCGGGGCTGAGGAAGGGCCTGGAGCATCTCGGTGCCCAGGAAAGGCTGAGGGAGCTGGGGCTGCTCAGCCTCGAGAGGAGCCCCAGCTGAGAGGGGCCCTCAGGCCTGGCTGTCCCTGGCTGCAGGGAGGGCTCCGAGCAGGGCCCAGCCTCTGCTCCGGGGGCCCAGCAATGGCACCAGAGCAACGGGCAGGGCCTGAGCCCAGCAATTCCCCTGCACAGGAGGCACAACTTCTGCCCTGGGCACTGCCCAGCCCTGAGCACATTGTGCACAGAGGCCGTGGGCTCTCCTCCCTGGGGCTGTTGCAGAGCTGTGTGCACACAATGCTGTGCCCTGGGCTCTGGG
This sequence comes from Oreocharis arfaki, assembly GCA_013398015.1. Lineage (NCBI taxonomy): Eukaryota > Metazoa > Chordata > Aves > Passeriformes > Paramythiidae > Oreocharis > Oreocharis arfaki. Next base: position 14,505 of record VZRR01011630.1, read on the forward strand.
ATGGCCCTGCTGGAGCAGGGAGGTGCCACCAGGTGCCCTCTGTGCTCCCTGCAGCCTGAGCCAGGCTGGGATCCTGTGAGGGAGACAAGAGCTGGCTTCTCCTGCCCACATGGGTCAGAGCTGCAGTAACACCCCGAGGGACCCAACAGGAGATGCCACTGCTGGGCCTGCTCCTGGCACCCCAAACTCACGCAGCCAGCAGGACAGCGAGTGCCAGAGGAAGGAGGCCATGGAGAACTGTCCCATTCCAAGCTGTGGGAACAGCAGCAGCCCTCCCACGTGCCAATGCCCTGAGCAGCAGCTGCTGACAAAGGCCGGCATTGGCCATTTTGGAAGTGCCCGGAAACACCAGACAAGAAAGCAGCTACTGCCATCTGTTCTACCTCCAACTGCTCCAGACGGCTCTCTTGACCTTAAATATAGCCCAAAATATATAAACACCACACACAGGCTGTGAAAACAACTCAGCAGAACATCTTGTGCCCGTGAGGACAGGCCTGGTGGCCTGTGGCCCCTACAGGTGACACCCCAGCCCCTGTGCTCCCAGCACAGGGACATCGCTGCTGCTCCTCCCGCCAGCAGGGTCACAGCAGCCCGGCTGATCATCAAACATTCCTGCCACAGCACCTCTCCCACGGCCCGTGGGCTCTGTGCCAGCATTTCCAGCCTCTCCAGGAGGGGCAGGGTGCAGGGACGCTGCTGTTCAGCGCTGGAACCGTGTGCTGGTTGCCTGGGAAACGGCCGGAGCGGGGAATTACATCGGATCCACGGGCCAGAGTTTGCAGTGGATCTAAAATTCCCTCTCCTCACTCTGTTCAATGTGTCAGGATGTCGAGAGACTGCTGTGTGCCCACACAGGTGTGAGAGGATGGACACCACGTCCTGTGGTGCTTCCAAGGGCTGGGATGACTCCCTGCCTGGCACCATCCTTCCCCTAACAGAGTAGGCCAGGCCAACACTACAATCTGCAGCCTCCACACATCATTCCATGGCCAAAGTGACAAAAAAGTCCTGTATTCCCTCTGTCAATCCTGTATTCCCTCTCCCATTCCCGTACTCCCTCTCCCATTCCCACATTCCCTCTCCCAGTCCCACATACCCTCTCCCATTCCTGTACTCCCTCTCCCATTCCCACATTCCCTCTCCCATTCCCACATTCCCTCTCCCATTCCCACATTCCCTCTCCCAGTCCCACATTCCCTCTCCCATTCCCGTACTCCCTCTCCCAGTCCCACATTCCCTTTCCCAGTCCCACATTCCCTCTCCCAGTCCCACATTCCCCTCCCACCCGCTGCTCCCTCAGCGCAGGCTCCCCCAGCACCCCGTGCACAGCTCCCGTGCTGGTTTTGCCCCCCAGGTGTGATCAATAACAACAAAAGGCACGGATCCCTTTGGTGAGGGCCTTTCCCTCCTCGCTGCGGAGCCCTGGGAGCGCAGCACGGGGACAGAGGCAGCTGCTGAACCTCGAGGGGAGCGACGCGCTGCCACACCAAGGAAAGTCCTGAGGCTCACTGCTCAGGCCATGATGCTCTGGAGAACACGAGTTCAGGTGTTTCCACAGCACTGAAGAATCCTCCTTTCTCCAGGAAAAGAACAGGTGAGGGAGTACTCCAAGCAGGCTATTTCCCTCAAAAAACCCTTCCCCTGAGGAGGATTTTCCAGGCAGTTTTTACTCTGTTAAAGCAACGAAACCATTCCTCACCGGAGCTCAGGGATCTTTTTTCCCCAGGGATTTAAAATCTTTGGAACCCAAAGTACTCTCCTCTCCTTATCTGCCTTCCCCGGTTCCTTACAGGGCTGTGATTCAATCCAGCCCAAAATTGGATTACAGTAATTTACTGCAGGACAGTGGAGACAGGGGGAAAAATGAGGAAAGGAAAAGTGTATTGGTCACCTCTGTGCAGAAAACAGCAGAAGATGCTAAAACCTGGTAGGTGCTTCCTTATCCTATTTATCACATGCTGATGGCAACAAACTGGTTTTGAAAGAAAAGCCAGAGATGGAAATGGGAAGAAAAAAATCCCATCCCAGCAGATCATGGCAGAAATTCCTTGGCTGCCAAAAGCTGAGCAGTCAAAACACCCACTGGATGTTAACGGAGGAAAAGCAGCAGGAAACAACAAAATTCCAGTTTAAAGCATCCCAAACCCCTGGCTGGACTTCCTGGAGGAGCCCAACTCCACCAGCCAAGGAGCGGTTTAGCAGCAGAATTTAATGCAGATGTTTCTCTTTAGAAGACATTAATCATGGTTTAAAATGTAATTAACTCGTGTCACCGGGCTGCTATTAACTTCAGCGTGCACTAAAGAGTAAATCCAAACAGGACCTGTCATCCTGCAGCACACAAAACCCTTGTGGAAATGCTTTCATGAGAGAAATGAAAGGAAAAACCATCATGAAGTGCGTGGAGAAACCAGCTCTGGTGATTATTTTCATGCTAGTTTTGGAGCAGATGCTGGCACAGAAGCTCAGCACCGCCCAGCCACCCCTTGCAGATGTCTGCAGGCATCTCCCCTTTCATCCCCTCATCAGGCAGAGCCATCCCTGCCCTCCCCACGGACACACAGAGCCTTGCCCAGCCTTACCCAGGGCTCAGAACAAACATTCCTCTCTTCCCTGGAACTCTGTGCAGTGAATTCCGTGACACTCTGAGTATCCTGCCCGCTGCTTGAAGGGTTCTTCAGCTTCCCCCCTTCTCTGTCAAGTGGGGTCACGCAATTCACCTTGGGGCTCGGGGATATTTAAAGGGTGAAACATTCCCAGGAATGACCAGGCATGGTTCCTGGAGTGCTCCTCCTTTTCCCAGGAACATCAGCGCGTGTGGGGTTTGAGTCAAATGAAGAAGCAAACAGGTTCATGCAAACCCTTGTCCATGGATTTAAAGGCTTGAGATGTTTACAGAATCAATCCTGTGAGAACAAGACTGCAGAAACGCAGAAACCTGCTCTGAAATAATCATCATTTGCTGGGTTGCTTCCAGAATTTCCATATTGCTGCAGGAAGCAATTGGAAATACAAAGGATTTTGATTTGAAGCCCGCGTGTGCAGGAGCAGGTGAATCAAAGGTGATGGATCATGTTTTATTCTATTTATCAAGGGGGATTTACTGTTTTCAATCATTATTTTATCATAGTGCCAGCCAGAGGAAGCAAACACTCCAGCCTTCATCCAAAGGCTTTATATAATTCCACTTTAATTCTGGCTGAACGTGAAATTAACTATGATTAAGGGGCAAAACCTGCCTACAGCCCTGCTGGGTTTGGTCATCGAGTGTCAGTCCCAGTCCCCATGCAGTGAGGAGATATTTTAGCAGAGAACCAACGAGATCACCTCCCAGAAACCACACAAACAGCAAAGAAACCCAGTGAAAAAGAGTGGGAATGTAAAAGATGAGTCATGTTAGCACTTCATGGCCACTCCAGGCCACTCGGATCCCGCTGCAGGTGCCAAGTGCACCCAAAAGTGCCCTCGGTCTGTGGCAGAACCTCCTCGGCTGCACGAGCCAGAGGGAAAACCTCTCACCTCTTCTTCTCGACAAAGAGAGATCATTACAGAGGCAAAGAGACAGGAAAGGAGAGGGGAACCATGGCACCTCCACACATCCTCGTGGGAGCGGGATGGGATTCCTGCAGCCTCCAGCAGGGCCCAGGGGCGCCTCTCCAGCCCTGCTGTGGGAGGGCAGGACAAGCAGGAGGGGAAAATGCAATTTAATGGCACTTGTGCTCTGGGAGAGTCTCTCCCTTGTGCTTTTCCATCAGCTTTTGGCTGAAGTGCCATAAATCCCCTCAGCCAGCGCTGCTGCCTGCGGGAACAAGCCTGAGGCTCACACCCAGCCCTGCCTGGAGGGGTGGGAAGAGGAGCAGGAAGTGGGAATTGGATGTTGCTGCCAAGCTGGGTGGGAATTAACGGCACATCTCAAACCTGGCAGGGGCAACCTGCACCTCCGAAATGTCTGGGACCCCAATAAACCACCCAGCCAGCCCAAAACCAACCACCCAGCCAGCCCAAAACCAACCACCCAGCCANCAGCCACAACAAACCACCCAGCCAGACCAAAACCAACCACCCAGCCAGCCACAACAAAGCACCCAGCCAGCCCAAAACCAACCACCCAGCCAGCCCAAAACCAACCACCCAGCCAGCCCACCACTCAGCTGTTTGGTGTCTGCCACCGAGTTACTGATTTATTTATTGTCCACACCAGCCCCTGCAAAGCAAAGGTTCCGCAGACGTGAATCCTTCAGGGGTGGTGCCTCCCAAATCTCGCAGGAGATGGCATTTGTAACCCAGCAAACTGGATCTGTGCCTTTGAAGCTGCTGGGAGGCAGCAGCAGTGCTGGGAAGAGCTGTTGGCAGCATGAGAGAAGAGCCTGGTGGCTCATTAGGGGTCCCTCGGCAGTTTTTGAAATATAGATGGTGCTAACTCTCATTTCTCGGCCGATTCAGCACCGGGAAGTGCTACAGCTGTTCAGTGTTTCCTACCCCACTGCCGCTGCTGGGGCTTGGAGCTGCTCCCACATTTCCCTGAGGGAATGTCCTGCACGGCAGCCCCGGGAGCTGGGGGAAGGTTTGGGATAGGAATTCAAGCTCCCTCCGTTTCGCAGCCAAGATCTCCGGAGCAGGAGGAGCCCTCCTGGGGCAGCGCTGCTGACTGCAGCCCGTGGAGCTCACCTGCAGGCTGCACTCCTGGGCAGCCACACTCAGGAATTCTGCATTTCTCCACAGCCAGGAAAGCTGGAACAACCAAATTACCCCCAAAACGTCCATTCTGCCGATTATTTTAATGGAGAAAAGTGTACTTTGAGCCGACTTTCTGCATTAAGGTTTTTCCTCCTTGCAACAATTACCTCCTACAAAACTGATCAGCATCCTTCTGACCCTGAACATGTGGGAAGCTGCCTCCAAACACGACATCCCGGGATTCTGTGAAGTGATTCAAACACACTGCCTGGACATGTCCTTCTGTGCCTTTATCTGCCCGTGTGCCAGACCGACACAGCTCCCAAAACCCACCCCAATTAAAACCCCACAGCTCTGGGACGTCCATGGCTCTGCAGAGCCCTGGATCAGGGCCAAACCCTGCGAGTTCTTGGGTTCCCACCTCCACCAGGGAGCAGGGAAAGGGGGGATGGAAGCTGTGGAAAGTGTCAGCACCCTTTTGTTCCTGAAACAGTCTGGGAACAACGTTGGAGCAGCTGAGGAGACAAGATTTGTTTTGTTTATTACTTTCTTTCATTCCTTTCAGAGAGCTGTGTGCGATTCACAGGAGGGGGAAGGCACCATCCCTGAGGAGCACAGGCAGCAGGACACAGCAGGACACAGCAGGAACACTCCCAGCGCCTTCAGAGCACCAGGGGAGGGACCTCCTGCCCTCAGAACTGCTGATCCTGGTTAAAATATGAGCAGTTCGGACTAATTAATGAGGTATGGTCTGCAGACACCTCCCAGCAGAACTGTCCACGTGCAAATGGAGCCTTTTAAGAGACCTAAAATATATCTGGGCACCAGAGAGCAGGAACCCCAAAGTTTCAAACACCTCCGAGGGCTCACCTCGCCTCAGATAATGACCATTTCCAGCAGAAGCTGTGGCAGAGAGAGGAAAAAAGGGCACTTGAGGCAAATTAAGCTCACACTTTTGGGAAACAGCTGCCTCACTCCCTTTCACCGGCAGGGCAGCTCCCAAGGGCTCCCTGCCCACACCCACACACACTTTCAGAACCCTCTGTTTCCTTCCCAGCAAACACTAAGTGCTCCTAAAGCATCCTGAGCCCTCTGAGAGAAAGGGAAAGGGGGAAAGGAGCCTCTCTGTGACACCCCCACTCTACACAAGACATTCCTGGCTTTGGGTGACCCGACTGGGGCTTTCCAGTGCCTGGAGGAGCTACAGGAAAGAGGGAGAGGGACTGGGGACAAGAGATGGAGGGACAGGACACAGGGAATGGCTTCCCAGTGCGAGAGGGCAGGGCTGGATGGGATATTGGGAAGGAATTGTTCCCTGGGAGGGTGGGCAGGCCCTGGCACAGGGTGCCCAGAGCAGCTGTGGCTGCCCCTGGATCCCTGGCAGTGCCCAAGGCCAGGCTGGACACTGGGGCTTGGAGCAGCCTGGGACAGTGGAAGGTGTCCCTGCCCATGGCAGGGGTGGCACTGGGTGGGCTTTGAGGTCCCTTCCCACCCAAACCAGTGTGGGATTGGTGCTGTTACAAACTCCCACATTTCCCACAAAACTCCTCACTGCCATTACCCCAAAGCCCCTAAACCCAATGTGTTTACTTCCTCCAAAGAAAGGCACCTTGAAATAAAGGCCCTTATTTCCCTCTCGCCAGGAATAATCATCTCTTCTCCCTGATGCAATTCCACATTGAAGTCCAGACTTTTTTCCACCCTCACTGAGGCACTCCCACAGCCAGGAGAGCTTTACCAGCAGGGCTGGTTTATGGGGTTTTGATCAGCAAATGAATGATGTGGTCTCTGCCACATACACACCTAAACCAACTTCGGAACAAAAACAAACAGGACTAAAGGGCATTTCTGAAATTTGCTCTGCCTGTTTCACAGCCAGGCAAAGGGGTTTATTCAGGCTCTCCAGGAGGCTGCTGCAGCCTTTCCTGAGCCAGGCTTGGCCTCAGCAGCCATAGCAGGTTTGAACAGGGCAGTCATTGTAGGATTCTGCAACCAAAACCCCTTTTACATCCCCAGGTGCTGCTGCAGTGAGAGCCACACCACACATCTCTGGGGAAGATCAGTATTTCCACAGCAAGGGAAGGAAAAAAATTGCTCTGGTAATTCCTCATGGCAACAAAACCCCATGGTTTGCATCAACAGTCACCAAAGATGCAGGAAATGAAACTGGGGGATTGCTTCTCCTTGAGTCTGTGATAAGGAAATTCATCAGCAGGAACTGAGGGCAAAGCTGCAGGACTGGAAACACTGGGAATCATCCCAGGATTACAGACCTGGATCTTCTGAAACGGTCACCTCAGAGAGCTGGATCTCCCTGGTTTTAAAAGGAATGTGGCTTCATCTATGCTTAATTCCCAGGATCCCAGGACAGCTGGGGTTGAAGGGGCCTCTGGAGATGACCCAGCCCAAGCCCTGCCCGGGCAGGGTCACCTGGAGCAGGTGACACAGGAGCACTTCCAGGTGGGCTTGGGATGGCTCCAGAGAGGGAGACTCCACACCCTCCCTGGGCAGCTGTTCCAGAGTCATGGAAAGGAAGTTCCTCCTGTGGAAGTGGAGGCTGTGCCAGACAAAGCAGCTGGATTGATGCTGGCACCGTGCAAATAAAACCAAACTCCAGTCGCCTCAGGCTGCACGTCCCAGGCTGTGACGTGCAAGTGACACTTTGGAGGTAGAAACCACATGAATTCTTACGTGCTCCGTTGCTCCCGAGAACGAGAAGTATTCCCAGAGTATTTCCAGTATTTTTAGTGGGTTTTGGAATTCCTCTCTGGCTGGACAAACTGGGCAGGAGCTGACCCCAGTTTCCAGTGCACTCCCTGAAGTGAAACCAAAGGTTTGACCTCATTCCCACCACAGCGGAGCAGTTCCACTCCACAAAACCAGTGCGGGGTTTTGCTCCGCAAAACTTCCCCTTCCAGAAGGAATTTTATATTCTTCTCTTATATTCTTGCTTTTCAATAAACCAAGCACCCCCCTGCTCCTGGGTGGAAAAAAAAAGGAGGTTTTTGACAGGGAACACGCCTGGACTGAAATTCCCTGCAGGGCTGTGGTGGTGTCAAACACTCCGGGAGCAGCTGCTGTGTGTTCCTCCCTGCACAGCTTCCATCTCCACTGCCAGATGCTGGCTTTAGGAATTCCCAAAGAAAACCAGGCATGAGTTGATGTTCCCACCTGGATGGCCCGGCTAAAGGAAGAATTCCAGCAGATCTCCAGCTCCCCAGGTGGATCTCTGCACAGCCCTCACGGGATTTATGGAAAATGAGAACATTCGAGGTTAATCCCATTTGCCATCCCACAACTGGACAGAACAGGAGGCATGCTGGGAGAGCACAGTGGGAATAACCCAACACGTTCCCACGGATCCCAGGCTGCTCAGAATCAACCCCAGGCACCTCAGGAGCCGAGGAAAACGATTCCCAAGCAAAGGAAGGAGGAAAAGGCACCTTTGAAAGGCACTGAACAGGGATGTGCCAAAGCAGAGAGGGCTCGGCAGCAAAGCAGAGAGAGAATAAAAGAGGGAGAATAAAACCATAATTAACAACCCAACCATGGCTTTGGCTCTCAGCAAAAATCCCAACTTCCAATTGATTCCTATGCATTTGAGCAAAGGGGAGAACGGAACGAGTGAAACTGGGGCTTACAGGAGATTTCACCTCTCACGCTGACAGGCAAACCTGGGGTTCCTGCAGTGCTTGTGCCCCTGGCAGGTGATTTATGGGGACAGGCAACTTCCCCTAATCCCCATCACAAGCTTGGAACAACGCAGGGAGAGAGAGCCCGAGGGGAGATTTGGAGTTGTGCTTCCTGCTGTGTTTCGGTGAGGAGCCACAGCGTTGGGATAACGTGGCACGCTCCACAGGTTCCACATGGTTTTGGATTCCTCATGGAAAATGAGGAAGAAAACCCCTTTTGTTATTTGTTGTTCATAACAAGGGGAGAGGCCAAAGCCCTCCTGCCAGGGAGCACCTTCCTCTCCTAGCACACAGCAGCTCCACTGCTGAGAATATTCCCATCTATGGCTGGAGATCCCCCACACAGCCCAGCTCCAAGGAATCCTGGCAATATCGACTGCCAGGATAACCAGGAAAACCCAGGTTTCAGAAGCTGTTCTTTACACCCGTGGAAAGAAATCTGCTTTCCATCGTGGTCAGGTGCAGCGATCGCTCCCGAATAACTGGGAACAAACAATAATCCCATTTTCTCCTGGAAAAGCTGGTCACTCACACTGTCAGCGCCGATCTGGACATTGCAACTGGCATCCCTCAGAAACTTCCGCATGAAATTCTAAAATGGAAAAGCAAAAGCTCTCCCGACCCTGTTATGTCCCACCAGATTCCAGCTCCCAGCTTTTCCCTACACTCCCAGTTCCATCCATGTGTTCCCATCCTTCAATTCCCACCCCAAGGGACGTGGGGAAAGGACACTTCAATGAATGCTGCCAACAAATGAACAAGGGAAAAGCCCAGCTGGTAGGAAAACCTGAGCAAGGCGTGGACTTCTCCTCCTGAGACACACTCCTGGGCTTATCTGTTTAATTCCAAGGGAAGAGCTCTCCAAAGAAACACAGCCCCAATCCCTGAAATTTGCAGAATGCACAGAATTAAACCCCCCCAAAAATCCCCCATGTGCTGCTAGCTCACCAACAGCTTCATTTTGTTTAATCCCCCCAAAGTCACCTGAAAGATGCTTCCATGTTTGCTTTCCTTCTGCCTCCATCCCTTCCACAGCCCATGGAATATCCCACTAAAAACGGAAAGATCACCTCCAAAATTCAGGATTTCTCCCCCAGGACAGGTTTCCCTTGGTTTTTTGGGTTTTTTTTTCATTTTAAAGCAGTGTGGAGAGAAAGAAATGTTATTAAATGCACAAAAATCCCCAGGCCCAGGAAATGACTTGCAGATCCCAAGATCGAAGTGAAAGCTCTGCATTTGCTGTCAGGAAAATAAATCAGCAGCTTTTGCTTCAGCAGTACGAGCAGGATGCTGCTTTCCAAGGAAAAGCATTTTTAATTTGATGATTTCAATTCCTGTGAGTTAGAATTTTACCCTGGAAGTTTGAGCTTTGCTTTTCCGTGTCAGCTCTCGCTGAAGGAAATGGACTCAAAAAGAAGAATCCCAATTTTGCTGCGCTTTCCCTTCCCTGAACAGAGAATCCTAGAGACAGAAATCATTACAGTATTTTAAATCCTGGACTCTTCTTGTCCCAAAAATCACTAAAACAAATATCCCAAATCTCTTCTCCCAGAGAAAACAGCATCGATCGCTCGGAATTATTTATTAAATCCAAGGCTGGTGGTCTTGGAACAAATGCAGCAGAGACTCAAAAAATAGGAAAACTCAAACAACAGGAAAACTCAAATAACTCAAATAGGGAAACTTCCCATCTGTGTCTAATAAGGCTCACAGGGGAAAAAAAAAAAAGAGGATTTTTACAGTCTCCAGATGTGTCCCAAGAAGGCAACGCCACCTCACCTTGCCTGGGGCTTGGTTGGAAAAGGAGAGGAAAAGCAAAGATCTCCAAGGGAGATGCTTCCAGCACAGCCAGAAACCAAACTCCCGAAGCCCCCGGTGACACAGGAAGAGAAATTTGGGAAGTTCACACTCAGTAACCTCTGTGAGAGCTTGGAAAACGAGACTGGACCCGAATTATGGAATCAGGGAATGGTTTGGGTTGGAAGAGACCTTGGAGATCATCCAGTGCCAGGGCAGGGACACCTCCTGCTATCCCAGGCTGCTCCAGCCTGGCCTGGGACACTGCCAGGGATCCAGGGGCAGCCACAGCTTCTCCATTCCAGGGAAATCCATTCCAGGGCTCCCCATCCTCCCAGGGAACAATTCCTTCCCAATATCCCATCCATCCCTGCCCTCTTCCAGCTTGAAGCCATTCCCTGTGTCCTGTCCCTCCAGGCCCTGACCGTATTATACCAAAATGAATGTTAAAATTATCAAAAGGAGCTTTTACAATAACCAACTGCATTGTGGGGGCCTGAACTGTGGGATGGAAACCCCAAAAGGGTGGCAACCCCTCAAGGATGGGAACCTCTCAAGGATGGAAACCCCTAAAGGATGGAAACCCCTAAAGGATAGGAATCCCTAAAGGATGGGAACCCCTAAAGGATGGGAATCCCTAAAGGATGGAAACCCTGAAAGACAGGAAAGCCACAGGTGGGAAGAACAAATTCTCCTCAGTTAATTCCCAGAACATTGCACATTTTGCTTGCTTCAGGCCAAATTAACCCCAAGCTATAAACAGCAGCAGCAGCCCCTCCAAGGAGTGAAGCTGACAAACCCCAAATTCCGGAAGCTGCTTCCCATTCCAGCTGGAACGAGGGCACAGGAGTTGTTAGGATGGAAGTATCCCAGAAGGAAAATGCTCCCTGGGAGAACATCTGGGAGTTCTGGGGAGAGCAGCTCCAGCTCTGAACAGCTCCAGCCCTGCCAGGGGTTTTCCTGCCTCTGGACACAGCTAGGATCAGCTTCCTTCCCACAGGAGTCAGGAAATACTCCCGGCCCTCTGACTGTGGCTGTTTCATGCAGCTCATGGAAAAGAGGGATGCTCTCAAATTCCTCAGCCTCCCTGTAATTAGAATTATCCAGTCCAGAGTGAGGTGGGCATTGGTGGGGTGTTTCCAGTTTAACTCCCAAAAAAGCCTTGACAGCCCTCATTAGACATGAATGGAATTAAAAACACGAGTCACTCTGCTATATGGAACGCACATTCCATGGAATCTGTTGCCTCATTCCATGGGAATGAGGAACCTACAACAAACTGAAAGCTGTGATGGTGTTTTCCTTCACGTCTCTGCATGGTTCTGGCACAGAGCTGGTGAGTAAAATGCATTTATTTGAATTTTTAAAAAGAAGGATCCATTCAAAAACTCGCCAGGACTTTCCTAGAGATATTTCAGGGAAACAGAAATCTCTGTTCCTTTCCTGGCTGCTCATTATTTATAGACACGGGGAAGTTTGGATCCTGCAACAATAAATTGACTGTGGCTCTTTCTTGGATGGAACTGTGGCCTTTCCTTGGGTCTTTGTCTCTGAGTGCAGGCAGAGAAATTCACTTGGCAAACAAAAACCACAAACCCCAGTGCCGCTCTCATTTGCGGGCAAACAGAGAAGAGGACGAAGGTTTCTTAGAGAACAGATGAAAAGAGGGAAAAAGAAAAATCTTTGCAGCAGCACCTCAGGAGATCAGCCCTGGGAAATGAAAGGGTCTGGGGGTTGTTCTTCTCCAGGTCCCACAGCACCTCCAGCAAAAGCTGAGGTGGGAACAAGAGGTTTACACAAACTCGTGGTCAAAATATTCTCTCAAGAGCTTTATCGCTGCTGATCTGGCTCGTTAATAAATTATATCAATATTTCTGGGTAATTTGTCATCTGGCATTTCTTTGTGTTCAATTCCCACCTGGACTCAGCTCGTTCCTGTAAAAACCTCACCAAAAACCTCACCAAAAAGAGGTGGGGATCAGGCACACGTGGGACTCTGGGAGGTCTTTCCCACCCTCAGGGATTCTGTGATTTTGCTTGGAAAAGCATCGGTTTCAGGCGCGTGAAAAAGCTGCTCAGAGCTGAGGAAAAGCCTCTCCCTTCAGCAGGACCCTGCTCTCCTCCGAGGGAGGGAAAAGCAAAGAGCTCCTCTGTGATGCAACTCGGTCTCTGCTCTCCTCCAGGGAGAAAAGAGAAGGAAAATTACTTTTTCTCCTCCAGAATTTGGGGAAAATTAATCTAGATTTGACCGTTGTCTGTAATCCCTTGTCAATCAACCTTCCTCAAGCAGAGCAGATGCCTTGGGCTGCAAAATGATTCCAGACCAGGAATCCACGTGGTTTAAACAGTCCTGGTGGGAAAGGGGCTCCAGGATGTGCAAGGAGAAGCCTGGTACAGCCACAGAGCACTTCACACCTCGGATCGGGAAGCCCTGAGAGCACAGAGCTCACTGCACACCCAGAGAAAACAGAAATTAGGCACCGAAACTCCTGCCCCAGGCACTGCTCGGGCAGAGCAGCTCCTTTCTGAGCAGCTTTCTGAAAGCTCGGCCTTTTTGTGTTGTGCTGGTGAATCATTTCAGCGGGGAGAAAGGAGCGTTGGAGGAAGGAACACAAGGTTTGCCTCTCCCTGCAGCGCTGGGGTGGGTACACCTGATCACCCTGAGCCACTGAGGGGTTTGCTGGGAGGCCAGCAGAGCTATGGAAACACTGCCTTGTTCGGGGGGTTACAGAGGGAACATGGCATGGCACGAGCACAAGGCTGCAGCGATCATCACTGGTTTCTGTCATCCAAAAAAGCAGCTTTTGACTGGTTTTGCTTTGGCAAATAACGAAAAGCCTCTAGTTCCTATTCCAACCCGAGAAATCCACGTTTCTGAAGGCTTGCTCTGGGTTTCCATGGAATAAATACTTCCCCCAGTTCACACAGAAAGCTTAATTTTTTGTTCTCCCTCTTTAATCTGCCCCGAACATCCATTCCTGTGCTGCTGCTGGGCACCAGGCAGCCAAAGAGCCCCCCAGGAGCGCTGAATTCCTGTGTGAGCTCCTGAGCACTGCACAGGCAGCTGATGGGATTCCTGTCTCCATGGCTGGATACTTCTGTGTACAATTCCCACCTGGACTCAGCTCGTTCCTGTAAAAACCTCACCAAAAACCTCACCAAAAAGAGGTGGGGATCAGGCACACGTTGGACTCAGGGAGGTCTTTCCCACCCTCGGGGATTCTGTGATTTTCCTTGGAAAAGCATCAATTTTAGGCGTGTGAAAAAGCACCACCCAAACATCAGGCAGCGGCCTCAGTTCATGTCTGGAATAAAAGGATTTAATACAGGTGGAATAAACATCCCAGAGCCAGGGCTGCACTCAGCGTGGGTGGGTGTGCACAGGGGAGGCTCCCCCGCAGACCTCCCACACCCCACAGCCACCGGGGTCACGGAATCCCGGGATCCCTGAGGCTGGAAAAGCCTTCCCAGCCCATGGAGCCCACCCTGTGCCCAATGCCCACCTTGTCTCCAGCCCAGAGCTCTGAGTGCCACCTCCAGCCCTTCCTTGGCCACCTCCAGCCATGGGCACTCCGAAGCTCCCTGGGCAGCCCCTGCCAAGGCCTGAGCACCCTTTCCAGGCAGAAATTCCTGCTGCTGTCCAAGCTGAGCCTCCCCTGGCCCAGCCTGAGGCCGTTTCCCCTTGTCCTGTCCCTGTTCCCTGGCAGCAGAGCCCGACCCCCCCGGCTGCCCCCTCCTGTCAGGGACTTGTGCAGAGCCACAAGGTCCCCCCTGAGCCTCCTTTGCTCCAGGCTGAGCCCCTTTCCCAGCTCCCTCAGCTGCTCCTGGGGCTCCAGCCCCTTCCCCAGCCCCGTTCCCTGCCCTGGACACGCTCCAGCCCCTCCAGGGCTCTCTGGCCGGAGGGCCCAGAACTGGACACAGCCCTTGAGGTCCGGCCTCAGCAAATTAAATCCATGAACAGGATTTGTGAACAGCACAGGAACTTCTGCAGGAAAGGAAGGGACACAGAGATTTCCCAGCTCACTGAGGGACAGGAGCAACCCCGCCGTGTGTGAGGAAAGCAGCCACCAGCAGAGATGCAGCTCTGCACCACAGAGAGGCCAAAGCAAGTGAGTATTTTTGGAAGAAGCAAGGCAGAGACTCCAGACGAGATTCCTGCCGCCCCCCAGCCTGTCGGTGCTCAAGCCGGTGGGTGGCTGCAAAGTCACACCAGATGCCAAGTTCTGTTCCCTCCAAATCCCCACAAAACGCTGCACAGGCACAGCTTAAACCTCTCTTGTGTGTGAAACCATTGTGTGAGCACCTCACGTCCAGCAGGGAGAAACTTGGAGTCCCACACTGGTTTGGGAAGGGACCTCAGAGCCCACCCAGTGCCACCCCTGCCATGGGCAGGGACACCTCCCACTGTCCCAGGCTGCTCCAAGCCCCACTGTCCAGCCTGGCCTTGGGCACTGCCAAGGATCCAGGGGCAGCCACAGCTGCTCTGGGCACCCTGTGCCAGGGCCTGCCCACCCTCCCAGGGCACAATTCCTTCCCAATATCCCACCTAAATGTCCCACTTCAGTTTGAAGCCATTTCCCTTTATCCTGTCACTCCAGTTCCCGACACAGAGCGCTTCTCCAGCCTCCCTGCAGATCCCTTCGGACTGGAAGCAAATCCTTTGGATCCTTTAAGCCTCCACAAAAGCTAAAACGTTGGAAATGCTCCATTCCCTGTTTTCAGGGTGCGTGGGCAGCAGGCGGTGTGGGAGAGTGAGAAAAGCACAGCACCTCACAGAGACTGCGGGGCCGCGGGAGCAGCACCCGCTCGTTTCTCGCTGAAGACGAAGCCAAACAAAGCAAAAGATGAAAATAAAGTGTTTTATAACAGCTTCACGACCCAATGAATTCTTATTTTGTGAGCCCGTGGTAATGAACTCCTATTTTGTGAGCCCACGCAAAAAAAAATGCAATTCCCAGACAGCAGAAAAAAACCAAAAAACCATCTTTTAAATGAACTTCTCCTTCCTCCTGCTGCTGAAGGTGGCTGCCCCAGAGTACAGGAAAGGGGTTTGCTATTCAGCATCCCTCACCAGCTGCATTCCCCACCATCCCACACCCCAATACCCCTCACCAGCTGCATTCCCCACCATCCCACACCCCCTCACCCCTCACCAGCTGCATTCCCCACCATCCCACACCAGCTGTCTCCCTCAGCACCCCGCAGTGAGAGNCCCACTCCCCAATCCCCCTCACCAGCTGCATTCCCCACCATCCCGCACCCCAATACCCCTCACCAGCTGCATTCCCCACCATCCCACACCCCAATACCCCTCACCAGCTGCATTCCCCACCATCCCACACCAGCTGTCTCCCTCAGCACCCCGCAGTGAGAGCAGCCCTCTCCCCTGTCCCAGTGCCACCAGCCATGGCACAGCTGGAAGCAGGAGCCCTGTTCCCCCTGATGGAGCAACCAAAGCCCCCCCTCCTTTAGCAGGGAGCCAAAACCAAAGGAAACCCACCCTGCCCAGGGAAGAGCATGGAAGAATTCCCTTGAGGGGCATTATGGACCTATATATAAATGTTCCCAGGGTTTGAGGCCAAGGTGTGCCTGGTTCATCTCCGGGTTCCATTCGGCAGTTTTCCAGATTAAATCCAGCTCAGTGTCACTAAAATCCACCAAAAACCACCTGTGCCAGGGGGCTGCTCCAGAGAACTTCCACGGAGCAGCACAGCCAAGAAGCAAAATTCATCCTCCTGCTTTGGAAGGACCCTGGGAACACCCTGATCCTCCCATCCGAGGGATGCAGCTTTGAGGGATGCAGAGATATCCAGAAAATACCCTGGAACACCCTGTTCCTCCCACATGGATGCAGCTTTGAGGGACGCAGAGATATCCAGAAAATACCCTGGGAACACCCTCATCCCAACCCAGGGAATCAGCTTTGAGGGACACAGAGATTTCCAGAAAATAGCCTGGAACACCCTGATCCTTCCACATGGATGCAGCTTTGCGGGACATCCAGAAAATACCCTGGGAACACCCTGATCCTCCCATCCCGAGGATTCAGCTTGGAGGGACGCAGAGCCATCCAGAAAACCCCACAAACACGGTTCACAGCTGCTGTCAGGGGAGCTCAGGAGCCGCAGCCTCTGCAGGAACATAAAAGCTCCTCCGCTCATCTCCACTGCCCTGACTGCAGAAGAAACCTCCCCCTGTGATCCCTACACAGCAATTCCAGCCTGAAACGCTTTGTTTGATAACTCAAAGCGAGTTCTGGCTGAATGGGATGAGTTAAAGGGCAAAAAGGCCCCATACCAGTGATGTAGCTGAGGCTTTTCCCCTCGTGTACTCTCGTCTCAGAGATCACACTGCACAAGTACACATGCCGGGGATTTCAACCTCAGCCCAGGTTTTCTAGAGGAAGAATTAATCCAGATGAATATTGAAGGGTTCTCTAAGCTGCACAGGCACCACAGCACAGCACAGCTTTCCTGGGCTGTGCAGGTCATGCTGAAGCGAGCCTGGGAGACCCTGAACCCAGGCAAGGATATCCCTGCAGGGCTCTACCTCACCCCTCAGCCCCTTTCCACAGGGATCAGCCCCCCTGGACACTCCACTCCCACCTGGGACTCGTGCCTGGTATCACAGAGCTCTGTATGTGCCACCGGGGCTCATCCCCTGAAATTTGAGCATCACCCTCTGCAGCTTGGACTCACCAGGGGCTGTGGCTGAGCCCAGCAAAAAGGGTTTTGCACTCTGGGCTTAAAATCATCCCCTCAGCTCTGTCCCAGCTCAGGGGCACAGCCGGGAATGTTGCTGTGGATGGAGGGTGAGGGAAAAAGGGGGTTTGCCCCAACCAAATAATTTCGGTAGGAACATCAGCCATGTACAACCCTTGGGAAGAAGGAAGGAATAAAATGTAGTGCCAGGCACCTCTTCCCTCACCCAGACAGGGACAGAGGAGAGGAATGAGGTGCAGGGTGCCTTGGACAACTTAAACTGATCAACTACAGAGGGCACAAACACAGGGGCACAGGGAAATCCAGCTCGTTTGGTCGGTCTCTAATGAAGCAAACTTGAGGGGAGCATTGCAAGCCCCGCCTGTAAAGCCTTGTCCAAAGGCTCTTCCTGGCCAACAGGGAAACCTGGGTATTTGTGCCCAGGGCAGTGGCAGAGCCCCCCTGCCTGCAGTGCTCTCAGAACGTGTGGCTGTGGCACTGGGGACGTGGCTTAGTGGTGAACAGGCTGCTGCTGCTGCCTGATGGCTGGACTCGATGATCCTAAAGGTCTGTTCCAACCCTAATGATTCCACGACTCCTGATTTACTCCGTGAAAAGGAGTTGGCTCCCTCCCTTCAGACCATCTCCATGGAGTTTCTGTTCTCCCCTTCCTGCCCAATCTCCTTTCAGAATCCTTGTTTTCCCTGGCGTTCTGAAAACGCTTCTGTAACACAAAGCAGCGGGGGGGAAATGCCCTGACATGGTTCTTTCCAGAGGCAGGTTTGTTTTGACACCAAAGCCGAGGCTGAGGGCGTGGAACAGCCCCAAAATCCATGTTCAGCATGTGCTGAGTGCAGGGTGAGCAGCGCTCAGCCCTCGCTGCCACCCTGCGATTTTCCACGCCTTTGCCGTTTCCCTCCTTCCCTACAGCAAATTCCCAGCCCAGGCAGGAGCGTTATCTCCTCACATCTCCTCATTAGCATTCGAGGCCAGGGGAGCGTGAGGGAATTTTTAAACAGAGCAAGGTTCCTTGGTCCAGCTCCTGCACAGTCAAGGCCAGAGCACCAAGAGGCTCCCACCTCCCCGCCGTGCCCCAGGCCCAGACTGGCAGAAGGGCTTGGTTTTGGGATGAAAAACAAAACTAAACCAGGGCAGAGGCATCACTAAGAGCTTGAACTAAGCTGCAGAACTGAAACATCCATAGAATTCGCTCAGATGGTGAAGGATGTTCATAAAACACTCGAATCCAAGCACTCAAATCCAAGCAGGCATCGCTGTCTGGTGACTTCAACCAGCCAGGCCAGCGCTGAGCAACGGGCAGGGCCTGAGCCCAGCAATTCCCCTGCACAGGAGGCACAACTTCTGCCCTGGGCACTGCCCAGCCCTGAGCACATTGTGCACAGAGGCCGTGGGCTCTCCTCCCTGGGGCTGTTGCAGAGCTGTGTGCACACAATGCTGTGCCCTGGGCTCTGGGATGGCCCTGCTGGAGCAGGGAGGTGCCACCAGGTGCCCGCTGTGCTCCCTGCAGCCTGAGCCAGGCTGGGATCCTGTGACTTTAAATTCAGAGTGTTCAGCAACAGAAATGAACCCCAGTAGAGGAACCCCGGGGCTTTCAGGATCACCAAGAAGCATCCTCAGAGGTGAAATTATCGGGTGGATTTCTGGGAGAGAAGCTCTGGATGTTACTCCAGTAAGTGCTGCGATCCACACAGAGGTCAAATTCAGGGTGAAGGGAAGATCCTAAAATCCCAGAATCACTGAGGCTGGAAAAGCCCTCCAAGATCACCAAGCCCAACTTTTGACCAAATCCCACCATGCCCAGAGCACTGAGTGCCACATTTACTCGTTTTTTGGTCACCTCCAGGGAGTGTGACTCCACCACTCCCTGGGCAGCCCCTGCCAAGGCCTGAGCACCCTTTCCAGGCAGAAATTCCTGCTGCTGTCCAAGCTGAGCCTCCCCTGGCCCAGCCTGAGGCCGTCTCCCCTCACCCTCTGAGCTCTGTATCCAGCACCCTGACCTGCCTCTGATTTGATTTCCCTTTATCTGCATTACCCACACAGGGAGGAGCAGAGCAAACCCTGCCATCCAGCCCGGCTGTGCTTTTGCAAATGAACATTAAAGCTTGGTTCTGCGGATGCCTTTGACAGCGTGGGTCCCTCCCCAGTGGGGATATTCCATGGTTCTCCGTGTCAGGAGAGCAGCCAGGGAACTGCAGCCCGAGAGCAGAGGTGGGAGAGGCACCCGGAATGTGCCCCTTTTTCTCACTGCTCTGGCTGGATTTAAGCAGCACGGATCATGAATGAAACAGAGAGATAGGCCTGGCTTGCTGAAATTAAAAAATTGCTATTATTGGTGGCACCAGCTGGATCTTATCTACTTTTATTGCGGTGAAAAAGCTGTCCTTGATTCAAACAGCACGCAAATCCCAGCTCCGCTGGGTAGGCTGGAAATATCTCAGTCTTGCATTCCCTGCTAGAGAAAGATTCCTGAAAATGAGAGCTCTTAGAAGCTGAATAAAACTTCACACTAAATTAAAGTAATTCCAGGCATTACTGACATCAGAAATGGCAGCCTGGAATCCAGGAGGAATTCAGGTTACCCCTCTTTTCTCTGCCACAATGCTGTTATGTCTGGCAATTAACAAATTCTGACCACGGGATCCTTTCTTTTAAACCACCTGAGTGAAGAAAAAAGGCTGATGGGTCTCCACAACACATTTGTTGCATCATTTAAGACACAATAAAATGCTTTCAATCCCTGAGGGGAAAGTCTCAGAGTCCTACAAGTTGTGGGGGCCTTTTCTGGGACTGGATGGGCTTTAAGGTCCCTTCCAGGCCAAACCCATCTGTGATCCTAAACACGCCTGCACCCCTGATTTAGGGGTGGGCCTCTTCTATGTCTTTAATGACATGAAAGGTTCATCTAAGGATGTCCACGGATCTTAATTTCTCGTCCTGAAGAAAGAAATCAAAACCTGCAGAGCTTTGCTCCTCAGCTAGGTGCTGGAAGGACCTGGAGCTGCTGGAGAGAGCTCAGAGGTGATCAGAGGGATGGAGCAGCTCTGCTGGGAGGAGAGGCTGGGAGAGCTGGGATTGTTCAGCCTGGAGAGGAGAAGCTCTGGGGTGACCTCATTGTGGCCTTGCAGGGCCTGAAGGAGCTACAGGAAACACGGAGAGAGACTCTGTACAAGGGGTGGAGGGACAGGACACAGGGAATGGCTTCCCAGTGCCAGAGGGCAGGGCTGGATGGGATATTGGGAAGGAATTGTTCCCTGGGAGGGTGGGCAGGCCCTGGCACAGGGTGCCCAGAGCAGCTGTGGCTGCCCCTGGATCCCTGGCAGTGCCCAAGGCCAGGCTGGACATTGGGGCTTGGAGCAGCCTGGGACAGTGGAAGGTGTCCCTGGCCATGCTCTTTTGCAGCCCAAACCATTCCAGGACCCCGTGGTGCAGCA
>VZRR01011631.1:0-21129 GCA_013398015.1 Oreocharis arfaki
TAGGCTTGGGGGCAAGAGCAGGGCACAGCAAAGCATCTGCCCCTCGCGGGCGCTGCCGGGCGCGTCCCTGCCCGGGGCTGCCGTGGGCTGGGCGCCCGCAGCACCCACGAGGCCGCTCGTGGCCACCGCTGAGCACCCACGGGCTCCCTTCTCGGCAGAGTGGCCACCCCGGGGTGCTGGCACTGACCATGATGGACCTGAAAGTGGACGAGGAGGAGGTGGACAGCGGGCAACCGGTGAGCATCCAGGCCTTCGCCAGCAGCTCCACCCTGCACGGGCTCTCGCACATCTTCTCGTACGAGCGGCTGTCGCTGAAGCGCGTGGTCTGGGCACTTTGCTTCCTGGGCTCGCTGGCGCTGCTCGCCCTCGTCTGCACCAACCGCATCCAGTACTATTTCCTGTACCCCCACGTCACCAAGCTGGACGAGGTGGCGGCCACCAGGCTCACCTTCCCCGCCGTCACCTTCTGCAACCTCAACGAGTTCCGGTTCAGCCGAGTGACCAAGAATGACCTGTACCACGCCGGCGAGCTCCTGGCCTTGCTCAATAACAGGTGGGTGCCCGTGCCTTGAGGTGGCCCCAGGTGACATCTCAGTCCAGCTCTGCAGCTGGGTGCAGCCAAGAGCCACCAGGTCCTGCTGATGCTCCTGGGCGTGCGGCTCCCACGTTGGGCTGCCCCAGATGGCTCCAGCACACACAGCTCCCATCCCCAGTGTGCAGCACATGCAACAAGGCCAGGGCCACGCTGGGTTCTCGTGGGGCTGATCCAGCACACCTGGCTCCAGCACCATGTCCTGGATGCCATCCCATGCAGCGAGGGCGGGGGTGCCAGCAGGTGAAGCCACTGAGCATGACCCACATCCCAGGATGGTGCCATTCCTTGGGCTGTGGAAGCCCCTCACCCATGGCTGTGGCTGCTCCTTGGTGCTGCCAAGCTGCTGTCGAGAGCCTGGTGCACTCCCTGCCCATGCCAATGCCAAGGGGCTTCACTGCTGTCCCCACTCCTGCCCCAGGGAGGGGTTTTCAGCCATCACAGCAGAGCTGAGACCCAGCACATTCGGCCCATGTCCCAGCAAGGCCACCACCTCACCATGATGCCACCAAAGGCACAGGGCAGGTGGCTGGGTGGCCCCAACCAGTGCTGGTGCTGCTGGACCAGCAGTGGGGCAAGTGGGATGGGTTTGGAACGTGGCCACTGCCCAGCTTCTCCTCATCCATCCTTCTGCCATCTCCCGCGTGCCTCTGGGCCGCTTTGTGCTGTTGGATGCTCTGGAAATGCAAAGTGGGACTGTGCTGAGCCCATGCCGGGGTCAGGGCAGACGCAGCTCCTGGGAACCCCAAATGGCCTTTGCCACTGGAAGCAGCCACCACAGCCAGGCCTGAGCCTCTCCCTGCTCTTTCCCCCAAGATACGAGATCCCAGACACCCAGACGGCCGACGAGAAGCAGCTGGAAATCCTGCAGGACAAGGCCAACTTCCGAAACTTCAAGCCCAAACCTTTCAACATGCTGGAGTTTTATGACCGGGCTGGCCACGACATCCGGGAAATGCTGCTCTCCTGCTTCTTCCGGGGGGAGCAGTGCACCCCCGAAGACTTCAAAGTGGTGAGTGACCTGTGGGCCCTGCCCAGTGCCACCCTTCCCCCAGGCGAGAGGCTGGTTTGTCCACCTGTAGCTGCTCCCGCCTCCTTCCAGCTCGGAAAGGACCGGCAGCGCCGTCGCTAAGGGGATGCCGCTGGGTTTTGGAGGTCCAGGTTGTCCCCAGGAGCACGTGCGGCTCCGTGCAGCTCCGTGGGCTGCTCCCACGTGGGCAGAGCTCGTTTGGGCTCTGCAAAGCAGGGCTGGAAGCTGCCATGGCGAGGAGGCTCCAGTGGAAAAGCAGGGAGAGCACGGGCGGCCGGATCCCTTGGGAACACGGGTCCCGGTGGCTCAGTGCTGTGCCCTGCCATGGAGGTTGTTCTTGTGCTGGGGGATCCAGCGCACAATAAAGCCTTTATCCCTGCGGCTGCCGGGCCCCATCCAGCTGGGAATGAAACAGTGCCGGCTATTCGGGTGCTGCCCAATCAATTCGGCAGCCGCGGTGGCTGTTCCCCAGCAGCTCCGGCGTGGAGCCTGTGTCCCTGCGCTGTCCCCATCCTCGTCACCAGCCCAGGGATGCTCCACTCGTGTCCCACGCCGAGCACGGCTGGGTGGATGCGGAGCTGCCGCCCAGGTCCCAGCGCAATTCGGGTGGTTTTAATCACCGGCATTAAATTCCCGTGACAAGCTCCTTCCACGAGCAGGTGTCTGTTGTCAGCCATGAGGCGTTTTATTTGTTAAATGGAGGCACGTTGCAGCCCGGAGGGGGCTGGATCCCCTCCAGCGGGGCCGGCAGCAGGGCCAGCTCCAGCCTGTGCCTGGTTCCGACACCGGCTCTTCCCGGGCCACGGTCGCATTTTCCGCGCCGAACCGTCCTCAGGGACCTTCATCCCTCCATCTCTTGGGTTCCAAATCCCTGCGTTCTGCATCCCCTTCAACCAGCAAAAGCCAAACAGGCTCGCAGCTGGTTTGTTATTCCTGCCTGGATTATTCCTTGCAAGCAGGTTGGGATGATTTAATGGATTTGATTAGAGGAAGCTGGCTCTGTGCTACATCTCTGCTGCTCTTTGGAGTCCCCTTGCAGCCCGGCACAGGCAGGTCTGTGCCTGGTGGGGCTGAGATGGTGCTGGGATGGGGTTCTGGCACTCTCAGAGGCTTTTAGGGGATTGTTTCACCAGTAAATTCCTGCTGCCTTGCTGCTCCCTCCACGGGCTGAGCCAGGCTCGGTGCTGCTCCAGGCCTGGTGGTCCCGGCCGGGCTGGAGGTGCTGGGGACCAGCACCTGGGCACGCAGCATCAGCCAACGCCGCCCCGGCAGGGCCCCACCTTCTCACACAGGGGCTGGGTCCCCTCTGCACTTCGAGAAGCCCCTTCAGTGCCCAGGGATGCTTTCACACCCGGGGCTGCCCCTGTCCTCTCACTGATCCATAGGGGACGGAGAGAGACCTCGCCAGGGAGGGTTTGGAGGCTGCCCAGACCCCACAGCCTGGGGCAGATGGGGACAGCCAGGGGGTTGATGGGGACAGCCTGGAGGTCTCTGGGGACAGCCTGGAGGTCAGGGGGGTCCGTGGGGCCAGGCGGGGGCGCCGGGGCCGGCCGGGGGCGCGATGCCGGCCGCACGCTGATGGCCGGCACGGGAGCGGAGCCCGACACGCCGCGGTGCCGCCTTATCTGTGCCCGGCAGAAGGGAGGGCTCGGGGCAGCCGCGGCGAATGCAAATGAGAGGCTGCCGGGCCGAGATACCTGGGGTGACGAAGCGGCGGAGGAGGAGCCGCCTCCTGCCCGGGTCCCCCCTCGCGCTGCCGGGGCGGGGGAGCAGCGGCACGGGAGCAGGGACCCCCCTCGTGCTGGGGGCACTGCCCGTGTGCCCCCCAAAGCACCCACCCGGGAGGAGCCATGGGGGGCTGTGCGCTGGTCTCAGCCCCCCGGGTCAGCTCTCAGCATCACCTGCAGCCAGGGCAGGGTCCCCCGGCACACGAGGCTCGTGCTGGATGCCGTGGGGAAGCCCATCCTGGGATGGCAGGAGCTCTTCCCACCTCTTCTTTCATCCTATGCCATCACCAGCCACATCAGGGGGTCCGGCCTTGCTCATCCCCCTCCCTGTGCCCCCCGGTTGGTGTTCCCCAGAGCTGTATGCGGGGTACAGGGACACTCCAGTGGAGCTGACTCATCCCAAACTGGAGAGTGAACCCTCTAAAAAGACCAGGGGGGCCACTGGCCCACCCCAGCTCTGCCCTGGCTCTGAACAGCTCCTCCAGCACCACCAAAGCTCCCCCTTGCAGGACAGGGACAAGCATGCACAGGGCGGTGCCGTGATCTCCTCCCCTCAGTCCCAAAATCCTGGCATGACCTTAAAGCCTGGAGAGGCAAACACAAAGCTGAGGGACAAGTCTTGACCCCCCTCAGGACACGGCCCTGAGGGACATGGGCTGAGATGTCCCCATGCCCAGGGCTGTGCCCAGAGCCTCACGCGGGGATGGGGCAGGCAGGGGACAGACACGTTTTCCTTTGCAGGAGGGGGCTGGCCCTCACTGTCGCCCCGTGTTAGGGCCATGCTCCCTGACACCCTCATTAGCAGCATGGATCAATGTTTCCCTCTTCCTACTTCATTATTTATGAGTTGGAGCCCTCCCTGTGGCCTCGCCAGCTCCCTGCTCGCTCTTCCTCCCCGCACCGTGAGGTTCCCCTGGAGCCTCGCACATCCATGGGGATCTGCACCTCACCCAGCAGGGAGAAGGCCCACAGGTCCTGTTTCTGGGCTCTAAACCCCAGGAATTTTCTCTTTGCCCCAGGGAAAAAGGAGAATGGGGATGAGCAAATGGAGCAGAGGATGAGCTTCCTCTCCACACCCTGGTATGGGAATTGTGGCTGCATGAAGCCTCGGGAAGGTGCCCCGTGCTTGGGAAGCCCCTTTTGGGTGGTCGGTGCAGCCAGGGAGGACAGGAGCGGCCGTGCCTGGGGTGGCACAACGTGCATGTGCAGCTTTTCCTTCTCATGCCCCATGAACCCATGCCAGGGAGAGCCCCATCCCAAGCTCCCTGTCACCGTCCTGCTCTGGGGCATGGTGGCCGAGCCTGGAGCCCCGGGCAGTGTGCATGGGACAGCCTCGATGAGCTGGAGAGGATTAAGACCTCTGGACCGTTTCCATGAGGCTCCAGGGCTGAGCTGGCACTAGGGAGAATTGAGTTTGACGTGGAGATCATGCCGCTGCCTTTTGCATTGGATTCTGCATCCTCTGCCCTGGAAACACCGGGTGCACAGAGAGAGAGCCAGGCAGCAAGTGGGAAGGGTCTGCAGTGGTCCCAGCACATCCCAGCCACGCTCCTCCTCTCCTCCTGTGCAGGAGCTCCTGTGATGGAGAACAGATCCTGTTCCCCACAGCACCCCACTGCTCCCTGCTGAGCCTCCCCACCCTCCTTCTCACCCCACTGCACCTTGGTGAACCCCACTGGACACCACCAGACCCCTCTGTGCCCCTCAGACCCTGCTAAACCCCAGTGTGTGCCACTCTGCACCCCCAAAACCTCTCTGCATGCCTGGGCTCCCTGCTCAGCCCACAGCCCACCTCGCTCCAGCCGGGGGGTGTCGGAGCTCTGCTCCTGCCACCCTGGGAACACCCCTGAAAAAAACCCCTTGTGTGCTTCAAACCTGCCCCGTTGGTGGGTGCTGGGGTGTCCTGCAGCACCCATGGGAGCTCGGAGGGACGGGCACAGTTGGACACGCTCAGGATGCTCAACGTGGGGGTGCTGCTGGTCCCCTGCTCTCCTCGGCTCTCAGCCCCACAGGATCCAGGCCCCAGCCCCTTCCAAGGGGCCCCCAAATCCAGCCACAGCCCCCCGTGGCCCCACACGGCCCCGCGGCAGTCACAAGCCCAGGAGCCCCGTGGCGAGCAGAGCTCCCCCGTGGCGCAGCGTTAGTGGATAATCACGGAGCCGGAGTGAGAAGCATCTCCAACACAGCTGGAGAGACCGGGCGCGGGAATTACTGATACCCAGACATTTCCTGGAGCTTTTGACAGTTAATAAACAAACCGCATGGGTCCATCTGGCTCCGGAAAAACAACTTGGGGACAGCGTGTGGGCACCGGGCACGGCCACTGGCCCCACATAGTCCCGTCCTGGTTTGGGGCTGGTTCCCAGCAGCATTCCGAGCCCCGGCAGTTCCCACCACGGTCCCCAACGGAGCCGGTTCGTTTACAAATTCTGTAAGACATTGGAGTGATTTATGCAAATCACTTTTTAAAGCGGCACACAGGCTCCTAAATAACTTATAAGCGTTGGAAACTGCTGGCATGTGTGCGTTGTTTCCGAGCACTGATTCACCTCGGGCATCCCGGTGGTGCTCCCGGGGGCCCGGCTGAGCGTCCTCACCTGCAGTGTCGGCAAACTCCGCCCGGGCTCATCCCCCACATCGGCCTCTCTCCACGGCCAAACTGCAGCAGAGTTTGACCCCAGAGGTTTCCTGGTTTTCCAGACGAATGGAGCAAACCCAGCGGGATGTGGGCTGCCTGGCACGAGATAATCGGAGGTGATGGAGCAGAGGAGCCGCCACGCGCGGGACCGCAGCCGTTTGCTGGTGGTGACTCGGCTCTCCCGGGAAGGGCAGCGGGTTGGGAATGCCCCGACTCTGTTGTCTGCTCAGCAGCTCGGAGATTTTCCGGTATCACTGTGTTTCGCTCAAAGCAAATCATCCAGAAAGCAGCCGTGAGCTGTTTCGCCCTCCGGCACGGAGCAGAGACACTCACGTGTTGCTCTTTGGCTGCCTCCTCGCCCCAGCTTCACCCAAGCATTCCCAGACCTGGCCAGGCAGGAGGACTGGGGAGGCCTCGGCTGCTTCTGGCTTTGCTCACCCCACACGGACACGAACATGGACGGGAACTCGTGGGAAGCCGGCTGCTCTTCACTCTCCCTCTGCGGCAGGACAGCGATGCCGCGGCACGGCCCCGGCGCCGTGGCTGTGTGGGACCAGCACCACCGCGCCCACCACCACTGATCCTGGCCAAGACAGTGCAGAAGAGGACCAGGAACAAGAGGGATGAGAACACAGCCCTGGCATGGCACAGTGAGAGGCCACCACGTGCCTGCACCTCGCAGCCGCTTCGTTGGAGCTGTGGACGGCGCATCCAGCACCTGGACCTCAGAGCTCTGGACGTCGGTGGGATTAGAGGAGAAGGACTTGTGGGGTTGGGATCAGGCTCAGCCAGTGTCACTGAGTCTCTGGCTCTGCCCAGGGGCCGTGCCCAGCCCCAGCAGCTCCCCCTGCACAGCAGCACTGTGCCCACCCAGAGGGGTCACACACCCCCAAAACTCTGCACACCCAGAGGAGTCACACACACACAAAAAGCACCTTGCACACCCGGAGGTGTCACACCCCAAAGCAGTTTGCACACCCAGAGGTGTCACACGCACACCCCCAAAGCCCTTTGCACACCCGGAGGGGTCCCACACAGCCGGAGGCACCGCACACACCCAGAGGTGTCACGCCGAGAGCTCAGAGCATCTCAGCTTCACCTCTGGCCATTCCTGTTCCTCTTGCAATGCCTTTGCACATAAAGACTCATTAACAAGTGAATTATTAATGATTATTAATAAGCTGTAATAGCATCTGTGGCTGCTGGAAGAGATGAGGAGGCTTTCGAGTGGTATCTGACTGCAGTAGAGGTGAGGATTTCACAGCTGAGGACAGTGCACCCTGGCCACGTGTGTCTTGAGGGATCCACAGGCTGGAAGCACAGCGCTGGACAGCACCAGCAAATGAAGGGCTCCAAGTCGTTTCCCTCAGCCTCCCTTTGGTGTTTCTCCCAGCCCCAGGCTGGGCAGTAACAAGGTGCTCTCTGAGGATTCCAAAGGACCTGCCCAGGAACCTCCTGGTGCCATTTTCCCTCTCTCCCTCATACCAAGTGGGGAGAAGCCAGGCTGGAGGGGGCAGTTCCCCCAAGCCTCTGGAGCCACAGATCTCCACAGGGAGAGCAGGACCTCGTCTGTCTCATGGCCTTTTGCCTCAGTTTAATTTCTCTGGCTGTTTAGAGCTGCCTGTGTTTTATCGCCTGTGGAGCTTGGCCGGGGCTCCCGAGGCAGCGCTGCAATTCCTGCTCCAGCCAGGGCTCAAGGAGCTCCTCACCAGCTCTTATTTATTTATAGAGCCCCAGCACTTGGATATTATAACCAATTATTTATTTTTGGAGGGCTTCTTCCTGTATGGAGCGTTTGGTGTGTTTGTATCCAGGCTCTTACCCCAAGGACGGAGCTGGGGCAGGGTGTTCCCGCCCACTCTGTGATTTATCCGGGATTTTAAACCCCTGCTCTCCCGGCAGGGACAGGGAGACCCTTCCAGAGCCACCGCATGCCAGGGCTGTGTGCCTGCTCTGCCCGGATTAGATTAGATTTGAAAAGCGTGATACGAGCGGAGCCGGAGCGAGCGAGCACAGCAAGGAAACCAGACCGGAACACCGTGGGGTTTTTCCCCCCCTCCAATAAAACCGCCGGCTCGAATCTGCCTGCATGAACTGTCTGAGCGATTGTGAAGGATGTCGGAAAAAATTGCAACCTGCTTACGGGTAATTCGTGATCGGCAGCAAACACGGGAAGGCGTCGGGATAAAGGTCCACGGGAATAATCCCGGATGCGCGGGAATTGGCGACACCTCGGCAGCATCCTCCGCGTCCTGGCGGAGTCCTGGTGACCCCTCCGCGGCACAAAGGGACGCTGCCGGCGGGCAAATCACCGGCAAGCTCTCAGCAGTACAAACTGGCTCGATTATAGGAGCGTAAACAGATCCTGGAGAGGAGGATGAGGCGGCTGCCGAGCCGTCACGGCAGATCACAGCCAAGGCTCCAGGGACACGCTCGGCTGCCCACGGAGCTGCGGGGGGGTCCCGGTTGAGGCCCCCAAGACTCCAGGCCAGCGTGGCTGCAGGTGGCCTCAGTGCCCGGGGCAGCAGCACCGGCACCCGGCAGGGCTCGCTGGGAAGAGCTTGCCCAGGAAATCTTTCAAAGATTAATAGAGTTTAAATGGAAGCGTTTGGAGAGGAGATAAGGCTCATCTGATATGAAATCGTATGGAACAACGGGATCCAGGGAGGCCCTGGCTCTATAATGAAGTCCACTTAGCACATTACTCACCACAATGTGCTTTTTATTAAAGTCCTGTGCTGCAGGTGCTGAGTCTGCAGCCGGGAACACGGGGCTGGAGTGGCACGGGGACCTGGAGTACCGGATCCCGCCGCCAGAAGCAGCCGGGACGCGCCGTGAAAAAGGCACCTTTGGCTTCCTGTTTCCCATCCCCTGCTTGATCCAGGGATGAGACTCTGGCACCAGCAGCACCGCGGCATCACCGGTCCCCGCGGCTGGGGCTGGTGGGCCCACGGGGACAGGGTGGAGAGGAGGCGGAGGTGGGGAATAATACAGAGGGAAAAACTCCTTTTTAATCATCAATTTTTCTGCATTAGAATGTGACATGCTAATCCACTGTGAAGCGTCTAATCTGGGGGATAAAGGGCCGGATAACACAAACTGCGCCCGGCTTGGCTGGCGGAGCGAGCCGAGGCAAGGTGGCAGCATCTGATAACGGGTGCAGGATTAGTCCCGGCACGGATCCCGCCTGCCCGGGCAATCCCACCTTGCTTGGCTGCCTCTGCTCTGTCTCTCGCCAGGGTCAGGGAGGGATCTGCAGCCCTGGAGCCGTCCCAGAGCGGCTCATCCCGCCGGGAGCGGCGGTGGCAGCACTGCCGGTGCCTCCACCACCATCTTGGCAGCTCTGGGAGCTGCAAAGCGCATCCCTGGGCCAAGGCACGTGGAAAACCTCATTTTTCTCCCTTTCGATTCGCGCAGCTGGCTGCGTGGTGGGAGCAGGACAGCCCAGCTGTGGGGTCTCCATCTGCCCCGAATGTCCACCCCTACCTGCGCCTCTGGCTGCCGTGGGGCTGCACCTCACCCCCAGCCCTTCCCAGCAGCCAGCTCCGACCTCCGGGCACCCCCAGGGATGACGTGGGCAGCTCAGCCCCGGCTCAGCCAGGCTTTGGCAGGGACGGGCAGTGCCCGTCACAAAACCGAGCGGGTCCAGCTCCCGGGGCGCTTTCTGCGACAGCCTCCCCGGGGCTCGGAGACCTGGGATAACAGAGCTTGCAATGTTGTTTTCTCCTCGCCTCCTCGGGGATTGGTTTATCTCTATGAATAACTCCATCCCGGCTTTGATCTCCTCTGCCATTAAAGCGTGACAGGCTGTGAAATGTGCTGTTGCTGCCGTCAAATCCCGCTCCCGCTTCCCCCCCGCCGCCTCCGTGCTCCCCCGCTCCGGGGAACCTCCTTTCCCAGGCCCGTGACGAGCTGCAGAGCAGCGAGCGGGGCCGAACCGCCCCGGGACAGTGGCCAAACACGATGCCGGAGGCAGGAAAAACCCATCTCCTCCTCCCATCCCACACCTCTCACTGGGGCGGGGAGGAGGGCACGGAGCTTCCCCGGTGCCAGCGCCGGGTCGGGTGTGGCGGCACCATCCCAGCACCCGCCACGGGGGCTGATGTCACGGCTAATTATAGCATCCCCCGTCCCTCGCCCCCGCCAAAGCTTTACCTGAGAGAGGGTAAAAATAACTCCTGGCGAGGGAGGAGCTGGAACGAGCCCAGGGACTCCTCCAGCATCTCCAAAACTTGCACAAACCAGGACCGCACCCCCCTGCCTGCAACACGCGGCCGCGCCTTGTCCCCAGGCTGGGGGTCAGGACACTTTCCCCTCGGCGCTGGTGCCACCGTGCTCGGGGCTGCGGCCGCCCCAGGTCACCTTCACCCCGGCTCGGGTGTCGCCGCTGGGACAGGGGGTGGTAACCGGAGCCGGGCCGTGCTCGTCCTGCGGCCCCGCGCGGCTGCTGGGAACCAGCCCTGGCGCTCCCCGCGAGCTGTTTAAGCCGAGCGAGGCAGGTTAATGGCCCCAGTCGATGATGGAATGTTTTCATTACAGCATCTTTCTCGCTCTCTCCCTGCTGCAATTGCTCCCAAGAAGACACATTAAACCTCCCCGCGCCGAGGGAGCGGATCCGCCCCTCGCTCGCACCATCAGGGACGGGCTGATGGCCTCGGGCAGCACCGCTCACCTGTCCGAGCCCTGCCGGGGCTAAACAACCCCCTCGACCTGCAATTCCTTGATTCCATTTCCCTTCAGCTCTCCCCGCTACCGCCGTGGCACAGGAACTCGGTCCCAGAGCTGGGAGCACCAGGAATCCCACCCCGGCCCCAGAGAGCTCCCACCTGCTCCTCTGTGTCGAGGGCATCCTCCAGTGCCAGTCTGTGTGGGATCAGCCCCGTGTGTTCCCAGCCTGCTCCCACAGGGCTGAACCAGCCCAGCTCTCCCAAACCCCCTCCCAGGGGCATCCCTGATGCTGCTGCAGCCCAGCCCTGCCCTGCAGCTGCAGCTCATCCCCACCAGGTGCCCACAGGGCACCTGCGACCTGGCCCCCATGTCCTGGTGGCTCCCAGCCACCCAATCCACCCTCCTGACCCTCTTTCCCAGGAGGAGTTTTCATCTCAGATTCTCTGGGATGCTCCCAAAAGGTGTAACCTTGATCTCGGCTCGATGAAATTTCATCCCGTGGCTCCGGCGCTCGTCCCCAAGGTCACCCACCCTTTCTCCAGGTCTCCAAGTGGCATCTCCCAGTGTCCCAATTACACCAGGGCCCTACTGGAGGGAATACTGAGCTTGGGGAGCCCCAGGATGGGACAACCCACTGTCACATCACGGATCACTGCCCCTGGCAGGGATCCCCAGTGCCTGTTCCACCAGCATCACCTGCCCGGGAATCTCAGATAACTGTGCTGGTGTCAGATCAGATTTTTACTGAGTTCCTGACTGATTCGTTCTCCCAATTTGTGATGTCTATCTGTGCTGGGATGTGCTCAGGGACCGGGAACCCCGCAGGGTGCACGAGGAAGGAGACACAGCAGCCAAACCGAGGGGTTGGGGTGAGCTTCTCGCACCCAGGCAGCCACACGAACCTCCCATCCAGCCCCTGCACCTCCGAGTGCTGCCGGATTTAGATTCTCCCCCCGGGCCGGTGATGGCAGTGCCGGGATGGGGCTGGAGATTGCTCTGTGGTCTCTGGATGCTTTTATGAAGTGCTGAGTCCAGGAAAACAGCAAACCACGAGAAGGGGCTGCGCTGCTGCAGAGAGGAGACGCTGCCCGTGCTCCTGGCAGCCGCCAGCTCCATCCCAGCATCCTGCACCAGAGCTGCCCCCCGGGACCCCCAGCCTCAGCAGCACAAGGCCTGGATGCCATTCCTTGAGGGAAGAGCTGGCTCCCTGTGCCCCACTGGGATCTGAAGCACGAGGTGACAGCCGGCACTGCCTGGGCTCTGCAGAAGGACTCGTTGCCTGAACAGCACCTAAATTCTGCCCAGAGCAGCCCTGCTCGGAGGAGGACGGACCTCACACTGCTCGGAACGTTGGACCTGCTGGACTCTCACGTGCCCTGCGGCACAGCGGGATGAGCCTGCAGGGACGGGCACTGCCAGGGCGGGGGAGCCTCGTAGGAACCTCGTAGGAGCCTCCTAGATCCACCGGCTTGGAGGAGGATCCTTCCCCCCCACCTGGACCAGCACTGAACCAGGACAGTGTCACAGGCATTTTGGGAAAACCTCTGTTTCCAGCTGCCCTGAGGACGAGCGCAGAGAGCCTGGCATACGGCGGCTCTGGAGGCAGCCGGGGACCCAGTGGGGAGGGCCTGGCTGGAGCAGCCGCTCAGGCTGCCAGGGTCAGACCACACAAGCACGGAGGGCAAGGCGTGGGGATGCAGCGCCGGGTACCTGCACACGCTGTGTGCCCCCAGCCTGGCAGCCCCTCGGGCCCCCAGGCAGCACCGGGAGCTCCCACGGCGCTTGTGGAGCCGGTGATGTCTCTGCTCCGTCCTGGCAGCCGTAACCGGCCGGTCCCGGGGGGCCCGGGGAACCGCCCCTCGCTCCTCCTCCCCTCCTTCTGCTCCTGATATACCCTCCTCGCTCCGGCCCTTCCGAGCATCCCTCTGCTCCTTTCCCTCACTCCCGCTCACCTCACTCCTTTTCCCTTCGCTGTTTCTCCTCTCTGAACTTGCCCCTTGCCCGTCCCCTGCTCTCCCCAGCCCCTCTCCTCTGAGGAACTGACTGAAGACCCCCAGGCTGTGGCAGGGCAGGGGCCAGGACCCCCACACTACAGCTGGGACCCCCAGGCTGGGCAATGCCTCTCCAGATATTCTGCACCGTCTCCTTCTCCAGTGAGGAAGGACCAGAAGATGCTGCAGCCACTGGGAAGGGAGAAGATGGAGCAGACGAGTTCCTGTATGGGCAGGAGGAGGATGAAGAGGACGAGGAGGACACGGGGGCAACCACGGATTTCGTGGCCTTTGCCAGCAGCTGCACCCTGCACGGGCTGAGCCACATCTTCGTGGAGGGCAGCCTGGGTGCCCGTCAGGCACTGTGGGCACTGGCTTTCCTCCTCTCCCTCTCCGTCTTCCTCTACCAGGTGGCCGACCGCATCGCCTACTACCTGGAGTACCACCACGTCACGCTGCTCAGCGAGGAGGAGAGCCCCGAGATGACCTTCCCCGCCGTCACCTTCTGCAACATCAACCGTGTGCGGCTCTCGCAGCTCAGCCACGAGGACTTGCTCTACCTGGCCCCCCTGGTCGACTACGAGCCTGGCATGGAGCTGGGCTTCACCCCGGCCCAGCCCGGCCCCTGGGAGGAGGACGAGCCCCTAAATTTGTACGAGTTTTTTAACCGCACTTGCCACCAGCTGGAGGACATGCTGCTGAGCTGCAGCTACCGCGGCCAGCGCTGCGGCCCCGGGGACTTTGCGCCGGTGAGTAGCCCAAGGGTGGCCCGGCACGGGGAGCAGCTCCGGAGCTGATCGGTGTCGGATCGGGCACGGCAGGTGATGCTGCCCTTGGAGCTTGCTCAGGGACAGGCTGATATTTCAGCCCCGTCGGCCAGAGCTGGGGATGGCACCGGCTGTGGAGACCCGCCGGCGGGACATGGAGAGTATCCCCGGGGCTGTGCTTGCTAGGGAGGTGCCCAGCACCTCCATCCTGGTGGCATCGGGGCTTGTGGGGCACCGTGTGGTCTGAGCCCTCTGCCCTCACACGCCCCCTGCCCAGGCTGGCAGCAGCTCCGCGGTGTTGGGGCCGTGCCGGCTGCCGGAGGCGAGAGCTGGAATGGCCGAGGAGGGATGGGGGGGTCCAGGATCCTGTCCAGCCCCATCCACCGGCTTGGAGGAGGCGCCAGTGCAGGCATCAGGCTGAGTGCCACCACCTTGGGGAGCCACAGCTGCCGTGGGCTCTCTGGGGCCGAGGTGCTGTAAATCCACAGTGTCTCCTCTGAGTCCGTCCCTGTGGGAACATCTCCTCCTTCACCAGGGCCAGGATGGGCAGTTCCAACACTGAGAGATCCCGTGGGTCAGGAGCCTGGGTCGCACCATGCCCAGGCTGGGATGGCTGAGTTTTGGGGCTGGGGGTGCTCTCCTGGCTCCGTGCTGTGGCTCCACTCAGAGGGGCCTCAGCCTCAGCCATATATATATCTCTGCAGGTCTTCACCCGCTACGGGAAGTGCTACACCTTCAATGCGGGGCAGGACGGGAAGCCCCGGCTGATCACCATGAAGGGGGGCACTGGCAATGGCCTGGAGATCATGCTGGACATCCAGCAGGACGAGTACCTGCCAGTGTGGGGGGAAACAGGTAACCCGCTGCCCCAGCAGGTCCACTCGGTCACCGGCAGCTCCTGGGGTGCTGCCCAGCCCCTACCCACTTCCCCAGTCCCTTCCCAGCTCCCCAGACCACAGATCCACATCCCTGAGGCTCCCTTCCCTTCCCTCCTTCCATTTCTCATCACTCCTGGTCTTTTCTTTCCCTTTTCCTCCTTGTCTTTGCTCTTTGCCATGGCAACTCCCCATCGTTTAGACACGCAACCATCACTTGTTTATAAATAGAGGCAAATACTTTCCCTGCCATGCTCCCGGATGTGGAGCAGGGGGGTCGGGGCGGAGGGGGCAAGGATATGGAGCAGCAAACAGATGGACAGATGGATGGACATGTGGATGAATGACTTGGCCCAGGGGAAGCGTGGAAGGCAGAAATTGTGGTCCCTCTCACAGCAGGCTCAGCACAGCCCCTCGGAGCAGGGGCAGTGCTGTGCTCACCCCGCTTCTCTCTGCCACAGATGAGACCTCGTTCGAAGCCGGGATCAAGGTGCAGATCCACAGCCAGGACGAGCCCCCGCTCATCGACCAGCTGGGCTTCGGGGTGGCTCCCGGCTTCCAGACCTTCGTGTCCTGCCAGGAGCAGCGGGTAGGAACTGGGCAGGTCTGGGATGTCCCCTCCCACCCTGCGCTGCGGGAGCAGAGCCTCCTCACTGTGCCCCGGTCCCCACAATGGATGGAGAGGAGGACCCAGTCCTGGGGACAAATGCCGCGAGGGTGTCTGTCCCCTGCCACGCTGGGGGCTGGGAGGGCTCCTCTCCTCACTCCTGGCTTCTCTCCCCTTCCAGCTCATCTACCTGCCGCCTCCCTGGGGCGACTGCAAGGCCGTGGCGGGCGACTCGGAGTTCTACGACACCTACAGCATCACGGCCTGTCGGATCGACTGCGAGACGCGGTACCTGGTGGAGAACTGCAACTGCCGCATGGTGCACATGCCAGGTGAGCCCCGTGCCCGCCCCAGCCCCGGCCCAGCCCTCCCGTGTGGTCCCACCTGGAAAACCTGCTCTGTGTCTCCCCAGGCGATGCCCCTTACTGCACCCCGGAGCAGTACAAGGAGTGCGCGGATCCGGCCTTAGGTGAGGCTGCCCGGCCCCGTGGGACGGAGCTGCGGGTGTTGGGTTCCTCCATCTCTGCACGCCCCTCTCTCCCTGCACAGATTTCCTGGTGGAGAAGGACAACGAGTACTGCATCTGCGAGATGCCCTGCAACATGACCCGCTACGGCAAAGAGCTCTCCATGGTGAAGATCCCCAGCAAGGCCTCGGCCAAATACCTGGCCAAGAAGTACAACAAGTCGGAGCAGTACATCGGGTAACGCGCTGCGGCCGCGGCGGCCGGGCAGCAGCTGGTCCCTGCACCCCAAACCTCAGCCTGATGCCACTTCTGTCCTGCGCAGGGAGAACATCCTGGTGCTGGATATCTTCTTTGAAGCCCTGAACTACGAGACGATCGAGCAGAAGAAGGCGTACGAGGTGGCCGGTTTGCTGGGTGAGTGTTGGTGGCCGTGGGGAGCCCTGGGACAGTCCCCAGCCAGAGTTCCCCAGCGAGGTGGTCTCGTGCTGGCCCTGTCCCCACAGCCCTGTTCCCAAGGCATGGGGATGTGCCGACAGCGCAGATGTGGAGCAGGGCACCCCACTGCCATGACCAGGCACTCATCACTCAGCGGTGATGAGTTCTGCCCCTTTCTCTGCTCCCTCTGCCCCCCAGCTCTGGACTCAGGCCACCCTGATGGCTTCCCTCTCCTCCGCAGGTGACATCGGAGGGCAGATGGGGCTGTTCATTGGGGCCAGTATCCTCACGGTCCTGGAGCTCTTCGACTACGCCTATGAGGTGAGCGTCTCTGCATCCCATGGCTGTGCTCGTGTGGGGCGTGGGGAAGAGCCCCCCCTGAGCCCCACGGTGCTGAGATGTGGCTCTGGCAGGTGATAAAGCACCGGCTGTGCCGGCGGGGCAAGTGCCGCAAGAGCCACAAGAGGAACAACACAGACAAGGGCGTCGCGCTGAGCATGGACGATGTGAAGCGCCACGTGAGTGCGGGGCACAGCACGGTGCCCTCCTGCTTGTGCCCTCCTGCCTGTCCCCTCCTGCCTGTCCCCTCCTGCTCGTGCCCTCCTGCTTGTGCCCTCCTGCAGCTCGGGGGCTGCCGTGGGGTGGGGAGTCACCGTTTTGGGGAGCGCTTGGGAGAGGAGCAGAGGGGCCAGGCAGAGATGCTGTGGGGGGTGGGATGGCGCTGGGTCTCTGCAAGGACCTGGATGAAACCAGCGACCCCAACCTCCCATTTATCCTGCAGAATCCCTGTGAAAGCATACGGGGGCACCCAGCAGGCATGACGTACGCAGCCAACATCCTACCTCACCACCCGGCCCGGGGCACCTTTGAGGACTTCACCTGCTAACCGACGTCTGGATGTACAACCTGAGCTACCAAAGCCCTGCGAGAGCTGCCCTTCTCCCCGCCAGCGCCAGCGGAGAGACACATCTAGGGGGCCTTTGCTCCTCGGCACGGTGGGACACGGACAAGAGCGACGGCCTCGGATTTCGGGGCGGGCAGTGGGGTCGGGCAACGCCGGACCCCGGCGCAGCCCCCGCGGCAGCTGCTCTGCGCCTGCCCTGCTCCTTCAGAGACTCCAGGACGCTCCAGCCCGGCCGTCCCGCGGAGCGGGAGCGACACGCACAGTGGGCCAGGGCACGGGCCTGCCCCGGCTCCCCCTTGGCGCCCCTCGGCCTTTTTAACTAAAACCCAGAAGCCAAGAAGAAGCAGCCGTTCGGCCGCAGCCTCCATCCACAGCCCTGTCCGTCTGTCCTCCGTCGTCTCCATGCTCATCCTACTCCAACGCCTCGGCCGTGCTTGCTGGGCCCCCTGTGCCTGGTGGGGGGATCATCGAGGAGCCCCCGGCGTGCCCGGCACAGGGCAGCAGGCCGGGAGTCCCCGGAGAGCGCCTCTGTCCCCCGGGACCGGCAGCCCGGCCTCGCCCGGGCGCTCCCGGCACGAAGACGCAGCTCCTCCACCTGTCCAGAACGTCTTCCTTGGCCCCTGCCCCGGGACCAGCCCCGGGGGCACCGGAGGGGGCTCAGCTGGGAGGTGCCACCTCGGCTCTGAGGACACCGGGCACTGTCCCTCCCCGCCCACCCCTCCTGGGCTCTGGGCAGCCTGGCCAATTCCAGCACTGCCCTGCGGTCCCTCCCGTCCCCAGGGAACCCTGTGGCCCCAAACCCAGCCATCCTCGGGGAGGAAGGCAGAAGGAAACCCCTGGCCCCATCTGGCTGCAGCCCCCAGCCCAGCCCAGCTGGAGACACCCCCTTTGGCACCGCCGTGGCTGGGCGGGCACCGGAGCCCCAATCCCCCCGGGGTTCACGGGGGGCTCTGGGGCCACAGCTCCAGCCCCACAGCCGCTGCCCCGGGGGGGTTGGGGTGTCTGTGGGTTCCCAGGGCTGCCTCTGCCCCTCCCTGGCACAGCCCTGCCCTGGCCGGGGGTCTGTGGCCAAGTCGCTGCCCCCTGC
Organism: Oreocharis arfaki; assembly: GCA_013398015.1. NCBI lineage: Eukaryota > Metazoa > Chordata > Aves > Passeriformes > Paramythiidae > Oreocharis > Oreocharis arfaki. Next base: position 17,788 of record VZRR01011631.1, read on the forward strand.
GCCTGCCAGCGCTCCCCGTTTGGCCCCCCAGCCCGTCTCCCAGCCCCCAGGCCAGAGCCCTCCCCGGGCCCAAGTGCTACTTATCTTTAAGAGCTTTTGCAATAAGTCTTTTTAGTGATTTTTGTTTCTAAACTGCGGCTTTGTTTTTATTCTTGTCATTTTTATCCTTATTATTTGCTTCCTGACCAAAATTAGGAACTGGGGGTCAGTCCTTTGTATCCAGCGATCGCCCAAAGACGACGGGTCGGCCACATCCATAAATTTTCTTATGGATTTCTCCTAATGTTTCATCGCGTTTCATTTATTTATTTTCTTTCTTCCTTTCTCTTTCCCATTCAAGCTTTTAAAGATGGGGCTGGGATTTGACCTTGAGGCTCGCCTGTTGACGAAAACGCTTTTTTGTTATTATGTCATCGGCATTTTATATTTCTTATATATAATATATATGACTATATATATATGTGTACATATATATATATATATCTATATGCATCATGCCAGTGTAGATACCCATCCAGTAGCATTTAGGCCTTGTTCTTGTGCCATTTTTTTTTTTTCTGTTACTGATCTCTGAATGCCTTCAAGTGTATAAAGTGTGGAATTCTCTCCGGTATCTGTACTATGTACACACATTTTCATAGGAAGCACAATAAGATGACAGATGCATTGTACATCAATACCTGCTACTCTTAACAACGGTGATATAAAGAATGATATAAATGATATAACTCCCCCACGCCGAGCCTTTCTCTCTTGCTGAGCTGCTCCCCCGAGGAGGCAGGCGGGGACGGCCTCATCCCGGGGTGCTCCTGGAGCCGAAGGAAAGGGAGGGGGAGGAAAAAGCTTTGGGCCAGGCTTCAGTGCTGCCTGGGACACGCGGGACATCCCGAGGCTGGGCTGAGCCTCCCTTTCCTGGGCGCTCCGGGTGCCTCAGCGAGCTCCAGCCTCGCCGCCTTGCCTCGGGAGCTCATCCCGAGGGACGCCGGGCTGGGGGAGGGAGCTGCCTGCTGCTCCCAAGCAGGGAGAGGAGAATTAACGCACACTGAGCTGTTAATCCCTGACAGCTCCAACACCTCCGTGGTTTGGGACCCCTCTGAGGTCCAACAGGAGTCACCGGGTGGAATTTTACCCTGGCAGGGGCCCTGGGAGCACAATCCAAATGTAAACACGCCTTTTGTCCTAAAAATTTCCAGCTACAGAGAGCAAAAGCAGCAACAGAGCAGATCCAACAGTGGGCATCCAAAAAAAGCCCTCGGGACTCCATGGAGACAGAAGAATAGGGAGTGGGAGTGGGCAGGGAACGCTGGAACGCCAACACACACCGCCCCCACCCTCCCCCCGGCCCCTTGGCTCCGACCCTGTCCCCGCGGCTCCTGGAAATAGCAGAGGAGTGTTTTGCATCTCGACTAGAACGGTCTCGCCCTGCTCTGGTGCTTCCCGGCCACAGCTGGAGCTGCAGAGGCCAAGCGGGTGGGATTTGAGGGAGGACGGCAGGGCAAGGAGGGCGTTAATGAACGCGATTAATCACAGCCAGAGCCGTGCCCGCTCCCTCCCCGCGGCATTCCCGGCGCTGCCCCCGGCTCCGGGAGCTGTAATCCCCTCCAGCTCGCCCTGGACCTGCTGGCTGTGCTGGCGGCAGGTCACCCCGCCCATCTGTCACAGCCCGGCTCCGCCGGGGCTCCGTGAGGGCAGCAGAGCCCCGCAATTCCCGTGGGAACGCTGCGGGTACCGGGCAGGTGCCACCGGGAGCGGCTCGTGGATGGGACGTGCACAAGCTGCTCTTTCCAGGCACAAGGCTCCAGCCTGTCCTGGTCCATCGGAGTGGGCTGGGGACATCAGCCTGGCGGGGATCCAGGGCTTCAGACTGTTTGGGATCCAGGGAGCCTCACCCTGATCAGGATCTGGGGACCTTCGGCCCGTTCAGGATCCGTGGAACCTCAGCCCGTTTTGGGGGCCTGGCCCATTCGGGATCTGTGGAGATCTCGAGATCCCACCAGCTCCCCTCGCGGGCCAGAGTTCCCGGTCACCCCTCGCTGTCTGCCGGTGGAAACAGGCGCTGAGAGACAATCACACAGTTCTGGAGGCTGCTGTCCTGGAGCCAGAGCCAGGCTGGCTGGGCAGGAAAGTTTCCGTGGAGCTGCCAGCAGGTGCAGGGGAGGCATTTCCAAAGCTGTTCCACCAAACCCTCAGGGCAGGAGAAAGGAGGAAGGACACAATTAGGTCGCCCCGGAGCCTCTCTTCTCCAGGCTGAACAACCCCAATTCTCCCAGCCTTTCCTCTCAGCAGAGCTGCTCCATCCCTCTGATCATCTTGATGCCTCCTCTGGACTCGCTCCAGCAGCTCCACGTCCTCCCTGTGCTGGGACCCCCAGGCTGGAGGCAGCGCTCATCAGATGATCATCATTAATGGTTTAATTAATACTCGTGGTGTGACTGCGCACTTGGCTTTTTCCATGGATTAATGCTGACTGGATTTGTGTCTCTTTTCTCTCTGAGCAAGGAGAAACTGCTTCAGGAAAAAGGAACTTAATGTTAATACTTGCAGAAAGTGGCCTTTAACTCCAACCTCCTGCTCTCTGTGGAACCCCAGGGGAGACAGGAATCCTTTTCCTGGTGCTCAGCCTGAACCTGCACAAACTCGACCCATTCATGGCCATTTGTTTTCCCCATAAACTTCATCTCTAAGATCCCAGAATCCCGGAATCCCTGAGGCTTGAAAAGATCTCCGTGTCCAAGCTGTGACCGATCCCCACCAGAGCACTGAGTGCCACGTCCAGTTGTTCCCTGGACATCTCCAGGGATGGGGACTTCCTCCTGATCCAATGCCTGACGGCCCTTTCCGTGAAGAAATTCCTCCTGAACGTGATGGAGGGCAGCTCTGGGGCGGGATGTCACTGCCACATCTGCACACTGGAGCCCTTCATCCCGGGCAAAGGCACATCCACCTCCCTCCGAGCACATCCCGCAGCAAGGGAGGCTCCAGGACCAGGGGGCAGCGGCTGCAGTCACGGCCCGGGAGAGGGGGCTGACACCCCACAACACTTCCCAGCTTCTGGGACGATCCCGCACCCCCAGGCCCACCCCTCGAGGTCCCGGTTCCCATCCCTGATCCCCCTTCCCGCACGCCCAACCCCTCNGCCCCCCCACCCCCCCGCGCCCCCAATCCCCCCCGCTCGGCCCCCCGAGCCGGCCGGGGGCGCTGCCGGCGGCGGGCGGGGGCGGCTCCTCCCCGGGCGCTCCGCGCGCCGTGTGGAGCCGTTTCCGGTTCCGCTCCCTTTGTGCGGGACAAGATGGCGGCGCGGGCCGGGTTCCAGTCGGGGCCTGCGAGCGGCGGCGGCGCCGG
>VZRR01011636.1:0-63437 GCA_013398015.1 Oreocharis arfaki
TAGAGGCACTGGATAATCAAGTTGGACTCTCTCTTTAGGTTGGTGTCCATGTGTTCCTTTCCCCACCCTTTATGTGGACCTTTCTAGGTCCTGCTTTTTTCTTGCAGTACGTTCTGCTTAAGGCCTTTTTTGCCACTGTCCCATTGTCCAGGTGAGCAGAGAATGGCAGCTGACTGTCCCTGTGACTGATGAGCTGGTACAAAACACAGGGACTCTATTGAGCTCTCCTGTGGTTTTTGTCTGAGAGGAAGCTCATTCTCCTTGGTTTCAATTGCATTTAACTTAATCTTAAGGATCTCTTTACAATTCTTGCCAGCTGGATCAAAAACAGCAGGGAAAAGTAGTTTTCTGCAATTCTCTGTAATCACACCTCTCCTTATGTAGTGATATAAGCACAAAAGAAAAAAAAATCCTGGTGGCACTGATTATCTGTTGTTTGCAACATCTATGTCGTCCTTTATGTAGGATTAACAATACATGAGAAAGATCTAGTTCGGATTATATTTCCTGCTTCGTCAGCTCAGGAGAACGGAGTGCGTCAGTAGAAATTAAACTGATCTGAGTGGAAGAGCTGTTGAAATGTTAAGGCAAATTGGACTGAAACTGTCTGGAGTTAGCTGCTTGGCGTGAGGGGCTAAACTGATAAAGCTTTAGGCCACAGGCTGTGAATTTTCACACAGTTATGTTAACTTTTACCTAACACTGTGAAAAAGGGCCTCAAGACCTAGTTCAAGCTGGAAAATAAGGAAGCTATAACTGTCAGCAGAAACCACAATATGAGAGATTAAAAAGACTCCAGAGACAATGAAAAGACCCAATAAAGAACAAGAAGACCCCAGACCCTAATGTTATTGTTGGTCTGAACCATGAAGGGTGGGGAACTGAGATTGGGAGGGTGTAATTGCCTGGCAATTTCTTTGTTGATGTCCTTCTGAAGACACCCAGCTCAAGCTGTTCTACCGCTGTACTGCTCAAAGCCTGAGGCTCTTCTCTAGGACACCTAGCGTGGAGATAACTTTAAAATACAGGATACCTGGGGTGGAAAAGCTTCTCTACCATGAGAAGTGATTCAGCTATGCAGAATGATTGCTTCTGCTAAAGAAGTACTTGTTTGCTATGACCACAATACAGAAAGGCTTTTTTTCTCCAGATGCAGCAAGTACCTAAGAAAGTTAAAAAAGGAAGTTTAATACTTTTCAAATATTCTTTGCAGCAACTACTGGGAATTTATAGAGGATTTTTTGGAAAATATGTAGAGTACAACTGCTTAGATTTGTTGATCATACTAGTGTTACAGAGCATGTGGCAGAGAATTTTCTGTTTAGCAGCTATGCTGCTGATAAACAATGAAGTCTAAATTATGGCTTTGTCTCTGTGGGTACAAAACTAATGGTAAATCTTTTACTTGAGGCTTGTAGATTCAGTCATGTTATGAATTATGGGTGAATAAAAGACTAATTTCAACAAAAGTAATGTTTTAAACTTGCTACTGCTCAGTTGGGAAGTGCTGTGGGGTTTTTGTGTCTGATTAAGCAGCAGGTGAACAGTAAGATGTAAATAAGATAATCCTCGTACTTAAGAGCATCTGTTCTTCCTCTGCTTGCTCAGAAAATGAATACGTATTTGAAGAGTTCTTAATTTATTTTGCAGGAGTTTGACAAGAAATACAATCCCACGTGGCACTGCATCGTGGGAAGGAACTTTGGCAGCTACGTGACTCATGAGACCAAGCACTTCATCTACTTCTACCTCGGCCAAGTTGCTATTCTTCTCTTCAAGTCTGGTTAGAACCATGGACTGTTACTGAAACTTGCATCCAGTTACAGGACTCTCTGACTAGTTACTGCAGCCTTCCTGAGGACACAGGCCTTGATCGTCAAGGGCAATGGCAGGGATTATGTTGTAACAGATGACATTACATCGTGGATATAAAAAGGAAAAGTACCAAAAAAGTCTTCCTTGTATTTATTTCTTTTCAGAAGGCTGATCTTTTGCTGCTCGAGCTGTTGGAGCAGTTTTGCTTTTGAGAGTTTTATAGCCATCTACTGTATTTCCAGATTACTGCTGGTGCTATGCAAGTATTGACAGTGTTTAGTTCTTTATGTTCCAAACTTCTCTTATTCTTCTGATTTTACTTTTAGAAAATAATTTTCCCTCTCTTGTTTTGCTGGATGTGCTGTCCCAAAACATGAGTTGTTTCTTTTTCTGCTGTCTCTGGAGAAGCATGCTGAAGAATAAAAGCCAAGTTCTACCCCAGCCAGGTTGTTATTTCTGGCTGATTGTTATGTTGTGGTGATGGTGGATGACTCGGTCCGGGTGAGCTGGGGGGAGTGCTGTCTGAGGGGATGTGTGGGGCCTGAGGCCTTCCTGTCATAGCCGATGACTACGAGTCCCATCGTTCCCGAGGGTTCCTCTGGGACCCCAGCTCCATCCAGATCCGGCCATGGCTACAGGTGACTCATCACCATTCCCAGGCATTGGTCGTGGTCCCGGGCATGGAGCAGAGGCACCCCTGCGGGCCCAGCAGCAAAGGGCATCAGCTGCGCTCTGCCTGCACTGGGTTGGTACAGGCGAGGGGAGCCACAGAGCGGTGAGAGCCCGGTATGGGCGCCGGGGCTCCGCAGTACTTGTGTCGCTGCCGGCCAGAGAGCGGGTGCTTAACGTGAGCCAGTGTTTGAGCTGCTTCTGCTCAGGCTGTGCCAAGGGCTGTGTCTGTGCTTGGCACAGCTGGCCAACACTGCCTGGCCACGGCGGTGGCATCGTGTAGCGCTGAGGACGTGCTGGGAATGACGATACCTGTGGGGCTGCTTAGCAGGTGGTTCTGGCAGGGGGCTGCTCCTGCAACTCAACCCTCTTCATTCCTTGATACAGACATCCATGTATGATCAGGCAGCTGTGGTAGAGAATACAGACATGTCCAAAGAGATGCAGCAGCAGCCTCTGCACTGTCCATTTGGGCTGTGGAGAAATAGGAAGTTGAAAGAGAAATCATAGCCATTATAAAGATGGTAAATGTTTGATTGTAATATCCTTTCATTGAACACTATCCACGGCAGACATCAAGTGGGATGGGTGGTACAACACTTTGGAAAAGCAAAATACCATGGTCACAAGATACTTTGGACTTTTCCTGGGGCCTGGTATCACCTCTCAAAGAAATCTCTTCCAAACTCTGCAATCCCTGAATGCTGAGCTAAATACGTAAGTCAGTAACCCCAAGCAGCACCAAGGAGTACTGAGGTTAGACAGGCCTGTGCTCTGTCAAAATAGGAGCTACACCAGCCCTTGACCTGGGTTGAAGGCCATCTGTCTGTCCCATGCCCTACTCCTGGTGACTTGCTGCAGGCAAGGAAAGTATGTGGAGCCTTGAAGATAAGCCCAGTCTCCTCTATGTTTTTCCAGTAACCACAGACTCTGCTGATAGCAGCTATCTTATTGAGGAAAAAACTCAGAAATTTCCCAGTGTGGGCTCAAAGCTCCTTGATGAACTGGAGAGCACCCAGCCAGGCTCTTGCTCTTCTACAGCAAACGGTGCTTCCAGGATCACCGGGGGGGGGCTGTCAGCCGAATCCTGTCCCTGTTCATTTGCAGCGTCCACAGCATTACAATTGCTTTAGGCAGAGCTAGGCAGCAGCCGATCTCCCTGGTTTCCCCGGTCACCGTGGCCCCAGCGGCCGCGGATCCCGCGGCGTTCTCGTCGCCTTGGAAACGGGAACGGGTGCGCGGTACGCCGGGCTGGGGAGCGCCCCGCCCATCTTCCCGCGCCGCAGCCAATGAACTCCTGGGGAGTACGTGGCGGTGACCAATGGCTGGTGGCCGGCGTGTAGGGGGCGTGACCGAGTCTGTCCGGAGCAATGGCGGCGGAGCGAGAGTGGCCGGGCTGGACCCCTCGGGCTGGGATGGCGGAGCGCGGCGGGGGCGTGAGGGGGGTTGAGGATCTTTCCACAACCCCCGCCCTTCCCGTGCGCGGCACACCCGGCCAACGCTGCCCGGCCACGGCGGTGGCACCGCGCGGCGCCCGAGAGCGCGCAGGGAATGACGATACCTGTGGGGCTGTTTGGCAGGTGGTTCTGGCGGGGGGCTGCTCCTGCAATTTTGAATGCTTTCTTATTATAGGTGACCATGTGTGATCAGACGACTGTGATAAAGGATACGGACCTGTCTGAAGAGATGCTCTGCAGGGTGCCGGTCGGTCTCTGGAGAAATGTGGCGTTGGGTGTGGCACTGCAGGTCGTGTAACTAGGACAAGTGTTTGCTCCTAATATCTTCCTATTAAACACTATTTGGACAATATGATTGTTTTTATTTCGGTGGGGGGTGGGGGAGAAGACTTCTTTGTATTTATTTTCTTTCCACAGCCAGCTAATTTGCTAATAAAAATGTTGTATTTTGCTTTTAAAAGTTTTGTGTCTCTATACTCTCGTTCTAGTATTGCATGTGCTATTTCTTATTTCCTTTCAAATGTGGAGGAGCACCTTTGTTAGAAAGTTGAGGGTTTTCCCCCCTCATATCCAGGAGATCTAAACACTGTGGTAACTACACTCACAGTCAGGTCAGTAATTCTAAGAATAATAGACCTAAATAGGGAACATTCAGGTGTTAAAATAAGACCTTTATGAGACTTTTCTTAAAATAATATTTATAGGGGATTTGTTTGACATTTGTAGAACACAAATTCCTAGATTTGTTGATCATACTGGTGTTACAGAGCATGTGGCCTGTGCGTACAAAACTAGTAGTGAAGCTTTTGAGAGGCTGTAGATTCAGATCATGGTATGAATTATGGGGGTAAAGATACCATTACATGCTCCACTCATACTTTTTTAAAAGAATCTGGGAATTGCTCTTCCACAGAACTTGAATCTCTCATCCCTAAAATAATGGAAAAGTCATCAGGAGAGGCATTCAAGATCTCTGTTATTTTAAAGGTTAAAAGAAATGCTTTTAGGATCCGGGTTGCCTTGTGGGTTTTCTTTTTCCCCTTTTGCTTTGAGGGAAAAGTTAAAAAATATCACTTCAAATAGGCCTGATGAGGTACTTTTTGTTTTTTTAAAAAAAACTTCTACGGTTCTTTGCTACAAATCGGTGGCAATGATTTTATACCAGATGATTCTCTATCCTCTCGGGCGCTGCTGGAGGTGGGGACAATCCCTTCGGTGCCGGGTCGAGAGCGAGGGGCGGACTCCGGGCTCGGTGTGCGGGGCCCGCAGCGGGCCCGGTTCGCAGCTCCCGCCGCGTTCCGCCCGGCCCAGGACTACGAGTCCCGGCATGCCCGCGGGCCCGCCCGGGACGGGCTGCATCCGGGTCCGGCCACTGCTGCGGGCGACTCGTCGCCATTACGGGGCAGCGGCGGCCGAGCCGGGGCCGGTGCGGCGCCGAGCAACCGGTGGGTGCCGGGGTGGTGCCGACCCCTCGGGCGGCAGCAGCGCCGGGCCCCGCGGGGCTCCGTGAGCAGCTCTTCTCTCCCCCGCCCCCGGAGCCCCGCAGGCCCGGCCCGGCCTCCCGCGGCCTTCCCCGGTTCGAGCGGAGCAGCAAGAAGATGTCGCCATGAAGGAAGCCGAGTCCGCGCTGCGCCGCCCCCGCCGGTCGCCCCCGCGGGCCATGAGCCTGGGCTCCCGCCGGCTCCGCCAGCGCCCGTCGTGCCCCTCCGCCCAGGGCCGCCGCTCGCCTGGGGCGCCCGTTGATGCTGCAGAGCCCGCCCGGTGCGACCCCCGCAGCCCCCGCCATGGACAAGAGCAGCCCCTGCGGCTCCGGTGCGCCCGGATCCTCGGCCAGCAGCAAAGGGCAGCAGCCACGGTCCGCCTCGGCTGGGCCCGCCCCGGGGGAGTCTAAGCCCAAAGGCGGTAAGAGCTGGGAGGGGGCTTCGCAGGGAGGGAGGGGTTGAGCGTGGGGCTGCGAGGACAGACGGCCTTGTGCCGCCCTTGGGTTTGCGGTGAAGCTGAACTTCGCTTTGTCGGGTTGTTTGTCTCTCCGCTGGGTTTAATAGGCGGCGTTTCAGGTCACTGCCTTTTTTGGTTTCTTTTTCCTTCCTCTTTCGGCTCTGCTCGCTGTTTGGTGAGCCGGGGTTCCTACTGTCCTCTTCCTTTAAGGATTAATGCTTGATCTTCATTAGTATTGGAGTAACCAGCTTGAGAGCTAAAGCCCTGGTGCTATAGTAAGAACATGCATTCGACAGTGCCAGTGAATAGAGCCCTTAACTTTATCTTGTACCTGTCGTTGTTACACCTCGCCAAAGAGGTCTGTACACAGCATTCCCCTTGCCCCGGTGTTTCAGGGACCTACTTTGGGGGAGCTCAGGGTTAGTTGGGTGTTGTTTGCTCATCTGGCATTCAGCCCAAAGTGTCACACCTGGCATTGCAAACAGCTGGCTCTGCTGACAGAGCAGTTTGTCAGGAGCCATTGTGGTTCCTGTCGTCATTTCAAGGTAAGACTTAAGCCCCCTTAGTTCTCTAAACGTATTTAGGAACAGAGTGTTCCTGTCAACTTTTTTTTTTTTTTCTTTTCTTTTCTTTTCTTTTCTTTTCTTTTCTTTTCTTTTCTTTTCTTTTCTTTTCTTTTCTTTTTTTTTTTTTTCTTTTCCCTAAAGCCTAGAAATGGGGCAGTAGTGATTAAAATCGGTGATTTTAGTCTCGGAAGTATATGAGAGAGTGTCAACAGGTTGCTACACTGCCATTGCTGTAATAATTTCCTTCCTCCTCAGTGGTTTGTTTTAGCTGTGTTACTTCAGACCTCTGAGAAAGCAGCAATGCACTCCAGAGGGTTAACAAAATTAGTATCTTGAAGATGTTTGTTGACTCCTTTTTGGGCCTTCTAAACACAGTCATGTCCTAGGTAACCTGCTCTTCACGTGTATTAATTGACCTTCCACAGGATTGACGGAAGTGGGACATTCCACAGCTCTCCAGGTTGTGGGATTGTGCAATTACAGTGAAATTTTAACTTCAGATTCAAACATTTGGAAGTCTTTTTCAGAAGTACTTTTTCTGTCCCTGTCTTGCCAAGAGACACCTCGCTCCGGCTTCTTTTGTAGTGGTGTGTGATGCTCGATGGAGGATTGTTCACAGAATACAAACATCCTTCAGGAAGGAGTTAAGATGACCAGTGCTGTGGCTGGTATCCCTTCTTGTAGAAGACACAGTATCTGTACTGAGGAAGGAAGTAAAAGGCCTGTTGTTCCAGCCCAGAATAAAAGTGTTAAGTGATTTTTATGGAATGTCACCTTTCACTGGCTTGAAACAATGCCGCTGGTAGCACAGGAGCAGTGGGGAGAAGAATTGTGATGACCGTTCTCTTCTACTCCAATACTTTTAATTAAATAAACCCCAAGACTTTTTAAGACCTCTTTTTAAAAGAGAACAGAGGAAAATTTTGTCATGGCCTTAATTCCACTTCAATGATACTTGCTTCTGAACTACACTGGAGGGCAAAAGGATGAGTTACTTCCTTTACAGGGCATCAAAAAGACCCGGAAAATTTAGAATCTCTTTTCATAGGAGTAGATGTTTATTTAGGAATATCGTACATGGAGGGTACTGAAAACTAAAGTGAAAAGATTCCCTCGATGAAATTAGGGCAAACTACTACACGGGATAGAGCTGGGCAAAATTGTAGCTATGTTTTCATAGCTGTTGCATGTAAGACACTGGCATGTCACCCTATAGAATCCTTTTCTTGAGTTCGTTGTCACTGTCCTTGTAACTGATGTGGTCCACCCCTTTGGGCAGGTGTAGGATGTATTCCGGGAATCTTGTGTCTCCTCTGAAATGGAAGGTAATCTTATGGACCTTCCTCAGATGGTCACTGAGTTAAATCCAGTGAAGCGCTTGCCATTTGATGCATTCCAAAGTTACCTGCTGTAACTGTCCAGTTGAGGAAATGATGAAATGGGTATTCCTTAATCTTTATGGTAGCTTTTCTTTCTCTTGCAGTGCAGCTGGAAATGGGCTAAATAGAGTACTGTATTCCCTTGTCTTTGTGGAAGTTTGATTCCTCCTATCTTTCAAATTTGGCCTCAGAGACTAAATTAAACTGAAAGTTTCCAGCAGAAAAGTTTCTTTATGTTGTATTAGTGTGCCAACAGGAATCACATCCAGTTAGAGTGGAAGGCAAAACAGGCTTGTTGGGATTCTCTGCAGTCCTCAAGAGCTGACAGACGGTGTTAGTTGTCACAAACATTCCTGAGCCTTATCAAACCCAGTGTGAGCCTGCTTGGCTGGGCTGTGTGAGAGCTCAGTCACCTCTTGCTCACTGGGATGTTTGCCTTGGCAGCAGCAATAGTGTGTTTTCATGAAACAACCCTGTGGCTTTAGTGTGATCCAGACCCCTTACGCAGTGCTGCTGGCTTCAGCACAGCTTAGCAGAAAAGAGGTGAAAGATGGAAGGAAACAGCTGTTCTTAATCCCTGCAGCTCCAGTGCCGAAGTGGTCACCTAGAGCTGCTCCTAACCCTGTGAACTTCATCTCCTCACTCTGGATCTTTGGAGATGGAGGTTCTCTAGCAGCAGGAGAAACCACAAATCTCAGGGCTTGCTCCAAAACACAAGAACAGTTTTGTTGCTAATGTTTTTAAATTATATGGACAGTACTTTTTTTAAGTCTCATGGAGTGTGAACGGGTAGATAAATCCACATAATTTGTATATATATAGGTTAGATGCCATGAAAACAGCAAAAGGACTAACTGAGGACCTTAGTGAAAAGTAAGTACCTCACCAGTGCTCTTGCTATTGCTAACTCCTAATTTGCCAAGAAAAGAGGGAAAAAAGAAGCTACCAAATCCAAACTTAAGCTCCTGTAAACTGGGATCTCACAAGAGAGGATGGCAGTGAGAATCTTCCACTTCTCTCTGTGCCTGAGTGCAGCCTGTCCTGCCCTGCTCCTTGTGGGAGTGCTATGGTGGATGATAGAAAGAAGAGAGGTCCCTGACGTGTGGCATGCTGGAAAGGTTGGAAGGAACAGCATTGCTTAGATTCGGGGTGGGGGAAAGCTGTTCCAATTTACAAGTGCATTCTCTGAGCTCCTGGTTGTCTGCTGACCAATTTCGTTACTACTCTGATAGACCAGGCTTCTACTGAGGTCAGTTACTCTCGTGGTGGGGGGGTGAAGCTACCAGTCTGTAAAATCAGGTTTGAAGCATTGTTAGACTGTTGTAGGGTCCTTTTAAAAAAGGCACAAGTGGAGAATTCTTTCCTATAAAATGTGAGAGTCGCTAAAGTGACTCCCAAAGGCTCTAGGAGATGGCTTGAAAAGATCTATAGTATGACAGGAATGTGTGTAAACCATCTGACTGACGAATTTGATGGTGAGTAAGTCGGTTAAAACTTTAAGTGGTAGGAAATTTTTCTGTCAGCTGCACGGTTGAACCCCTTGTTCCAGGGCCTTGTAAACACCCACTTTAGACCGACTTTTTTTTAGTTTTTTCTTTTTTCCATTTGAAGATGGCAGAGAAACTGCAAAGTGGTACAGACAACAGGCATGTGCCGCTCTAGTGCATTTGCTGAAATTACAGATTTTAGAGGGTGCTTGAGCTCTAAACTGACAAGTTCTGCTCCTGAGTAACTTAGGGAGTAGTCCAGACCTCTTCAAAATGACTTAATTTTTTACCAGAGACTCTGAGGTGTTGGTTATTCCTTTTTCCGTACAAACACTCTCGAAAGAGGTCTGTCTAGTCACTCAGCTAGGCCTGGTCACACCCTCAGTACTTGGCAGCTTCTGGTATGTTTTTTTCCTGATAACGCTCAAGCCATATCAGGCTTTTAGCCTGATATGCATTAAACCACTGCCAGCTATGCAGGCATGTGTTTGAGTTACACAGCTGTGGTTCTGACAGAGTTGGTTTAATTCTAAATTAAAGGATCAGCCTTTTGAATAGCAGAGTAATTGTCAGTTCTGATGATGAAGTTTGTCTGCAAAATGGGCCTGTCACATTGTGTGAAAGTAATGATAGTATCCTGTTTTAGCTGTAGTTGCAGGCAAAGACTGAAGTCTGGCAAGTGCAAGAAACAGCAGACCAGCACAGAACCTGGTCCAGCCACTTTTATTACTTAATTTATTCTTAAGAAGTTGGATCCTCAGTAATATGCAATAACACACAGACCATCCTGTGCTCAGCTCACCTTTTTGGGGGGTGCAGGTGGGAGAAAAAACTTAACCAAAAAAAAAAAAAAAGTTACTTTATGTGGATGATGCCATTCTGGCTGTTTTAAATGCTTAGGTAGATGGGAAGTGGTGCTGGGAAAGGGGAAAACTGGAAGCACTGGGAATGAAACTGCCCATATGAGAAACATGATCCTGAATGACAGTGACGTGTTTGCTTGCCATGTAAGATTTGTGTTACGGGGTGGAGAGGAAGACTACAAAGTGGGAAAAGGGAAACTAATAGACTTTTATAAAATGCAACTAGATATTGTGTGAGGCTTTACTACTTGTGTAATGTTTACTGAGTATCCAGAGTGACTTTGGGGCTGGCTGGTGTGGATAGATGTCTTGTGGGGCCGAGGAGTTTTGTTTTTGAGCTTATCGCCATACTTCTTCTACAAGTAAAACTTAGGGCAGGTGGTGGAAGTGCCAGGTTAAGCAACCGGTCAGCAGTCTGTTGTGTCCTTGGGCAACTCTGATCTTGTGTTAAGACTACTAGAAATACCTTCATAGTATTAACTCTGTTCTAGCAGCTGTTGAAGCACAGAAAACCCCTCTCAAGAGCTGGAGTGATTTTTCTGCTCTTGTGGGCTTTATTCCTTCAGAGTTTTGTTTTGTGCTTTACCACTTTGTCCTGTGTTAGGGTCAGTGGTGTGCTAAGTATGGTTTTTCACAAACAGTTCTTGTTGGTGGACTTAGTACTTGGATCTTAGGTATGTGCCCTGCAAGGCCACAAAGCATTTGGTTTATGCTTCATGATCAATTAGCATTTGTTGGCCTGATGACATAAAAGTGTATTTTTTTAAACAGAATTAGATCTGCTGGGGTCTTTTAAGCATAGAGTGCAGAATTGAGTGAAAACAGGCAATGGAAGCCTTCAAGAAAAACACAGGCAGCAGTGTATTTATACAGTGTATTTTCAGTGTAGTGATAAATATGATAAATTGTGTGTTTTAGGCAAATTAAATTAAAAAAAGAGCTAGTTGTTGTCAGTTCTTGTAATGAGGTATGAAGATGTGGTATGTGATGTTAGTATTTATAACTTAATGTACCAGGCAACACGCTGATATCTGGTGGTGGCAATTCCAAATCTGGAAAAAGGAAATTCAACTATTTTTATAAAAGGTAGAGCACAGCAAATATATTTTTTTAAACTCTTTGACCAGCTCTTTGGGCAGTGATAGGAATTAAATGGTTTAGGTTGCTGGGGGGATTTAATGTCCTGATAAACACTATCCTTAAGGTAGTGGCTGAGGTGAGTTCATCTCTGAGGTGAAGTTAGCTGAGGTGCAGTACCTGGGGCCAACTCTGAGGCTGCTGATCTGATTTTTCTTTTATTTTTGTTTCAGATGGAAAGAATGGGAGTGGATCTAAACAACGTTATAATCGTAAAAGAGAAACTTCTTATTCAAAAAATGAGAACTTTTCCAGTCAGTCCCGTCGCTCCAATTCACAGAAAAGCAAAGCTTTTAACAAGATGCCCCCTCAAAGGGGAGGCAGCGGCGGAAGTGGCAAACCTTTTAGCTCTTCTAATGGTGGAAGACGAGATGAGGTGAGAAGTGTAATGCCATGCCTCCAAGGCCTTCTTTCCTGTGATGAGAGGATCACCTTGACCTGCCTAGATAGGTCTGCTGTGTTCAGTTCCTGGTCTGGGAAGGGATAGAGTGATAAGAGGTGCTAACATCGTTTAGATGCCAGAGGGAGTGTGAGCAGAGCAGCTTGGCAGCTATAGAGGAGGAGTGCTCTTTGCTCTAGGAAAAAATGCCATCTGAGGAATCCGTGCCAAGACAGGCCGTGTACACATCTCATGACACAGGTCCTTTGTGAAAATA
Organism: Oreocharis arfaki; assembly: GCA_013398015.1. Lineage (NCBI taxonomy): Eukaryota > Metazoa > Chordata > Aves > Passeriformes > Paramythiidae > Oreocharis > Oreocharis arfaki. The sequence continues at coordinate 11,968 of VZRR01011636.1, forward strand.
TATAGTGACATAATTTCACTGCCTTGTTCCTTCTGGCCACACTATTTTTAGTACAGCCCAGGTGCCATTGGTTGCCTGGCCCACTTGGGCACACATGGTTCATGTTCAGGCACCATCAACCAACACTCCCTGGTCCTTTCCTGATGTGCAGCTTTCCACCTGCTCTTCCCCAGGCCTGGAGCATTCCAAGGAACTGTGGTGATCCAAGCGCAGGACCTGGCGCTTGTTATTGTTGAACCTCACACCACTGGCCTTGGCCCATCAGTCCAGCCTGTCCAGATCCCTCTGCAGAGCCTTCCTATCCTCCAGCAGATCAGCATTCCCGCCCAACTTGGTGTCGTCTGTGAACTTGCGGAGGGTGCCCTTAATCCCCTTGTCCAGATCATTGATAAAGGCATTAAACAGGACTAGCCCAAATACTCAGCCCTGGGGAGCCCCACTAGTGGGGCCCAGCTGAATGTTACCCCATTTCCCTCCACTCTCTGGGCCCAGCCATCTGGACAGGTTTTTTACTCAGAATGGTGTGCTTACCCAAGCCATGGGCAGCCAGTTTCTTCAGGAAAGTGCTGTGAGAAACTGTGCAAAGGCTTTTCTAAAGTCCAGGTAGACAACATCCACAGCTTTTCCCTCATGCATTAAGTGTGTTGCCTTGTCATAGGAAGAAATCAGGTTAGTCAGGCATAACCTGCCTTTCATAAACTCACGTTGGCTGGGCCTGATCCCCTGGTTGTCCTGTACACTGTGTGATGGCTTGAAGGATGATTTCCGTCATAACCTTCCCCATCACTGAGGTCAGGTTGCCAGGCCTGTAATTCCCCACATCCTCCTTCCAGCCCTTCTTGTAGATGTGTGTCGCATTTGCTGACTTCCAGTCAGCTGGGACCTCCCAGTTTGCCAGGACTGCTGGTAAATGATGATCACTGCTGCCACCTCTCTCAGTCCTCTTGGGTGGATCCCATCCAGCCTCATGGACTTGGGAGTGTCTGAGTGGCGCAGCAGGTCACTGACTGTTTCTCTGGATTATGGGGGCTTCGTTCTGCTCCCTATCCAGCTCAGGGGGCTGGGTACCCTGAGGACAGCTGGTCTTACTATGAAAGGCTGAGGGAAAGAAGGCATTAAGTACCTCAGCCTTTTCCTCACCCTTTGCCGCTATGTTTCCCTTTGCATCCAATAAAGCATGAGGATTTTCTTAGCTCTCTTTTTGTAGCTGATGTATTTATAGAAACATCTTTTTGTCTTTTACGGCAGTGGCCAGATTAAGTTCTAGCCAGGCTTTGGCCCTTCACTTCTTTCTCTGCATAACCTCATGGCATCCTTCTAGTCCTGATAAGTTCCCTGTCCCTTCTTTCTCAGGTCATAAATTCTGTTTTTTCCTGAGTTCCAGTTAAAACTCTCTGTTGAGCCAGACTGGTCTTCCCCACTGGCTCATTTTTTGTCACAAGGGGACAGCATTTTTCTGTGCCTTTAAGATTTCTCGAAGAATGTCCAGTCTTCTTGGACTCTTTGCCCTTCCGCACTGCCTCCCAAGGGACTCTGCCAACCAGTCTCCTACACAGGCCAGAGTTTGCCCTCTGAAGATTGATTGTGTCCAACCGCTTCAGGTCACAAATTTACAAGTGATAGTGGTAGTGAGAAAGTAATTGTATTGGCCCTGCTGATACCAAGGTAAAACTAGACTGAGGCTTTTATGCTGATGTGGATCTAAATACTGTAGAGTGTTTGTGGGCTTTAACTGATACTCTGATTTTTCAGTTTTGATGGATAAGCAGCACTTCTCACCTAGATCACCCACTTGAAATTCAACTTCTGCCTCTGTTGAATTCTGATTCTTTTCTTCATTTTATGAAAACTAAGCAAAAAAAGTATAACTTGTGCAAACAGTAATCAGGCTAGTATTACTGTCTAAAAGAGGATTTGAACAACTTCTTGACTATGGTTTGCCAGCTTTTGCTTGTCTTTGTGGCTGTTTTAACTCTCTCTTCCTTTTGCTCAGTGTGGGATGAGACCACTGAGTTCTGATTTTCAGGTTCTCGTGCATTTCTAATGCTGTAGTACCTGATTTGCAGAACAGGGATGGGAGAAGGTGAGTGAGTAGATGCTGCGTGTTCTGTGTGCTGTCACTGATGGGGCCTGGATGTCCACCTGTACTGATGCTTTTGCTGTAAACTCCAGCAATTTCTAACAAATGCTGTTCTCTCTTAGGTAGCAGAGGCTCAACGGGCAGAGTTCAGCCCTGCCCAATTCTCTGGTCCCAAGAAGATTAATCTGAACCACTTACTGAACTTCACCTTTGAACCCCGTGGCCAGGCAGGACATTTTGATGGGAATGGACATGGCAACTGGGGGAAGAGGAACAAGTGGGGACATAAACCGTTCAACAAGGAGCTCTTCCTGCAGGCCAAGTGAGTGGGAGATCCATGGGGCTCTTAGACTTCTGCAGAGACATGGAGCTGTAAGGGTTGACAAGCCAGGGAATTGGCTTGACTAATTGTATTGTCTTTTCCAGGGTGAAATTACCTTCCTGTAGTGTTTTTGGTGGTAATGACTATATTTTAAAGGGATGTTGTCTTCACCTTTTTGCAAGGTATCTGACGGAGTGAGTCCTTTAGATACAAACAAAAATCTTCTGCTCAAATTTTCAAGCATGGCTTTGGGACATAACGCTTCTATTTGGGAATATCTGTGTAGTTCTTTATAGAAGATGGTTGTTTTTTCCAAGTATTGGTATGTTGAGATGGAAGGGATAGCAGTTGCTAGATGAAAGCTAATCTGAATTTATGAGTCCCAGAGGCAATTACTTACATGGGTCTTAGTTCTTAAAATGCTGATTATTTTGCAGGCCCCTAAGTATGTAGTATAACCCAAATGATGATCAATATAGTAACCTAGCAGCAGAATTCCTTTTTGACTGGAAATTTCCCCAGAATCTGAAGTGTGTTCAGGACTTCTCTGATAATGACTTCTCTGTCTCTGATAATGTTAAAGATAAAAAGTATTTTCAGCATTGATGCTTCTGATTTCTTCATGGTGTTTTGTGGCTTATTGTAGTGAAGTCTATTTGCAGGAACCCCAGTAGCTGTAGTTTTTGTGACAATATTTTTCCCCTTGAGAATTCCCTGTTTTTTAATAGATCCTCATTGCAGCCGGCTGTTTCTTACAAGTTTCTAGAAAACCAGTCTGCCTGGCTCATTCTGTACTTAGTGTATGATGATGTGTCTAACTGAAATTAGACACATCTGTATCCTGATCTGGTTGTGAACTGAACTCTTGATTTTTTGTTGATAGAAGTTACTGACTGCATCCAGCAGTTTTCTGCTGGACAAAGAAGAAGCTCAGAGGATCCTATACGATAGTGTTCAGAAAGTTTTTAGAAACAACTGAGTGGATCATCTGTCTCTTTGCCTTTCCCCAGCTGCCAGTTTGTTGTCTCTGAAGAACAGGACTACACAGTCCACTTTGCTGATCCAGATACCTTGGTCAACTGGGACTTTGTGGAGCAAGTGGTCAGTTGTGATGGGCTAGTTTGTTTGGTTTTTTTTTTTTTTCCTTCTTAAGAACCTCAACCTGTCTTTAACTACCTCTTTCCCCCTGTGGTGTTACATAAAACTCAGCTGTTTTTGAGTTGAGGCTTTTTCTGTCACTCCCACAATACTAGGAAAGATCTGTCATGGAATATATTATGAAATACTTTCATGACAGGGAAAGAGAAGTGCTAAAATCTATTAGGAAAATTAGCAGCTTCTTCTTGCTTTCGCAGATGGGAGCTCATCAAAAATAGTATCTGACATTCTGTAGATAGAGTCCTTGTGATCGAGATATTAACAGAAAACTTGGGCATGAGTCCATGGAAGAGGACTAGAGTGTAGAATTTGGAAGAATTATTCTGTGCATAGGTGGCCTATCTTGCCTAGTAACAGAATGGAGAATCTCTTGAGAATTGTGGTCAGAAGTTTTGGGTTGTCTCAAGCAGAAATTTATATCTGCCAAGACAGTCTGGTGCATGGTGTAGGTGGAGAGGAGGTAGGCTTACTGTTACCTGTCACTACAAGAGCGCTGAAAAAATCTAGGTGTTTGCTTGGCACTTACATCTCTGCCATACAGAGATGCTACCAAAGTGTCTTACTAGACCTAGCATGTTCATGGAAGTGGGTAAGTTCAGTCTCACAGTTACACAGGGCTGCACAAGTCTGCTTGTGTGAGAAGCCACAGAGCTTACTTGCTATCTTCTCAGTGTCTGAATTTGGATGATGAAGATGCTGCTAACTCTTAGAGATGATGAATACATGAGGGGAAACATGAGAAGACTCACTTTTTATTGTCATTACAGTAGAAGTAAGACATAAGAAATAAGATGGGTGGCTCAGAAGGTTGTTCCATGTGCAGTCTGAACGTGTTAGTTCACAGTGCACTAATTTCTTGGTAATTAAACAGAGCCTAAAGAGCTGGAAGATAATATGTTAGAGTAGATCTTACAGGTGGCTTATTCTGTATCCCAGGAACTGATTTCTGAGTCTAAAACTTGTACTGTTCTTCTCGTGTGCCGTTTCAGCGAATATGTAGCCATGAAGTGCCCTCTTGCCCCATATGTCTGTACCCACCAACCGCAGCCAAAATCACCCGCTGTGGGCACATCTTCTGCTGGGCGTGTATCCTTCACTATCTCTCCTTGAGTGAAAAGACCTGGAGTAAGTGTCCTATTTGTTATGGCTCTGTGCACAAGAAGGATCTCAAGAGGTGAGACAATATTAATTAAATAATGCATTTTTTTGAAATGTTATTTTTACACTGCTAACCTCCTCTGTACATTGCAGTGTTGTTGCTATGGAAACACGTCAATATGCAATTGGTGATACCATTACGATGCAACTTATGAGAAGAGAGAAAGGTGTTCTGGTAGCACTGCCCAAATCCCAGTGGATGAATGTGGTTCAGCCTGTTTACATCAGAGGTGAGTGTATCTGAATCTTGGTGGTTGGAATCCTGTTCCTAACTGTGACCAGGATTTGTGTAGAGACAATTTACCCTGGCAGTGCCATGCTGTCACGTTAAAATACACCAGACTGCAAAATATGGGGCTTAGCACCAGAAAAGCTTAATGACCACATGTTAACAGTAAACTTTCTACTCACACTGTTTTTTCTGTAAGGCTTTAAGTTGTGTGCTGTGTCCCTTCAAGTGACTGCACTGCACACTCCTGCCTTCTCAGTCAGTGCTTATAGTTTGGTGTGTACTTTGTATCTGCAGTCATTGGTGTGACTCTTACTGCTTTTATTGGCTCTTCAGTGTCCTTAACTTTTTTCCTCCTGACTCCTCGTTATACAGCTTCATAAAAATAACCGTCTCTGTGTCTAAACTATTTCAAGGCTGTAATCTTCAACAAGGTTCTCATCATCTTCACTTATCAACTGAAGTCAGTGAATCCTATGGGGAAATAAACAAAATTATTGCAAACCTATTCCAAACATCTGTTGCCTGACATCTTCAGTTTTCTCCAGTCAAGAGTGTGACTAACTCATCATCATCTTATCTGTTAGTATCACAAAAATTTTGTGACTAAAGAAATAATTTTACTGAACATTGCTGCTTTGTGGGCTGTCTTGGCTCACTTCATTTTGCAGTCACATTTAGGAAGGGCTGCATGCATTTAAACTCTCTGGAAAAAGTCAAGTCTCCTAACGTGTGATAGATATCCACATAAGACCACAGCCTGCATGCTGTTGCTCAGTATTTGAAACTAGAGGACTTTAAGTCCTTTCACAAAACAAACAAAAGAACAAATACAGGATTTGGGCACATTCTAAAGCCGGGAAATTCACCATTAACTTGGTGTCTGTAGACAAGGTTGGACCCTTGGGGAGCAGTGAATACGGAGACTGTGTTAATATGGGATGCTGTGGTTTCTGTAAAGTAATGACAACAATCACCTTTGCTGAACTTGCAATTCTTTAGCTTAGTATTTCTGCTGTGCTTCTTGTAAAAACCTCGTAATAATGTTTTGTATGGATTTTTAATACATATGGGCTTATGAACTAGTTTGAGCCAAACTAGTGGCTTTGCAGAAATTTCCAACTGCAGTATTTTTGAGAAAAGAGGAAGAAGCTGCAGACTGCGTTGTTTCAGGAAGTTTTGACGCCTCCAAGGCTTCTCAAAGGTGATGCTTCTACAGTATAGAAGTTTAGGCTTGATTTTTACTGATGTGTAGCAACTCAGTGGTGAAGTGGCAGATAAAGTGCTGTGTGGGGGAGATAAATGTCAGAGCAGCTATGTGGCACCAGCTTGTGATACAATGGTAATTTGTGGAGTCTATATCAAATTCTTGCTGAGTGTTGTCTGCTCTGGGGGATTAACGCACAAGAGTGAGCACTAAGAAAACTTCAGAAGAAGCAGCAGTCCGAACTGGTGGCTCTATGTGCAGATATTAATGATTTTGTGTTCCTTCTGCACAGATGACCAGCACAGTCAGTATTCAAAGCTGCTTCTGGCATCCAGGGAGCAGGTCTTGCAGCTGGTGATTCTGGAGGAGAAAGAGGCATTACTGAAACAGTATGAGGAAGAAAAACACACCCCAGAAGCCTGTTTCATTGAGGCAGCTATCCAGGAGTTGAAGGTAACAGCCTCTTGGAGGCTTTGTTTTTAAAAGTGTGCTGGCTGCTGAGCATCCCTGTTCTGCTGCATAGATGTTTGTGTGTAATTATTCTGGTGTCTAGCAAGTTGCTGGTGTTAGCTGCTGGAGTAGCATTATACACCTTGGAGGAGACTGTAGCCTTTGGACCTCAGGTATCTGGTGTGGTGTTCAGGATAACACAGCAGAATGTTTTTTAGTGGATGGTGTTCCAGGAAAAGAATACCAGGGCAAGGCTAAAAATAACTGTGGTGATGGTCTCCTGGCTTAAATGGCAAATTGAAACTTGATCCCTTTGGATGATCTGCAGGAGCGAGAAACAGCACTCTCTGCTGACCGGGATAAAAACAATGGCATTGCTGGAATCAGTGCAGCTGTGGAAGAATTGGTTCTAGAAAGCTCCAAAGCTGTGGACCCTGCTGTTTCCCAAGAGAAAAAGGTGAGTGACAAATCTGCTCTGGCAGATACTGTTAACACTTAATTCTGCCACTTCACACTGCAGTGTGCAGTGAACTCATGCCAAAGACTTTTGCAGAGATGATAATCTCTGAAGGAGGTGGCATGGTACTAACTCTGTCTTCTCTGCTGTGGTAGTGTGATGTGGAATATCTCTCTGCATTCGATGAGGAGCTTGTGGAGCCTTGCTCTGACCTGGCAAGTTCCTTTTCGCCTCCTATGGAAGTAGAAGAGGCAGTGCTGGATGAGGAGGAAGTACCTGGGGTGGACACTGTAGGAGAACCTGTTATGAACACTATAGAAGAACCAAATCCAGCTGAAACAAGCTGCCCAGAATCTAAAGATACAATTAGCAGTGGACATCTTGGCAACTCTCCTTTTTATTATTTTTATCAAGGTCAGTGGAATGAAATCCTGGTATCATAGGGGCAGAGATGCCTCCTTTGGGACCCTCCTTGAGAAATGTGTTTGTCAGTTTTGTCAGTTCATTAGATGCAGCTAACCTCTGTGAAATAAAAGGCCCACAGGACCTCAAAAAAGAACTTTAATTCTATTAGTGGAGGATGTACTGCGGTGGGGATAAGGGTACTGAAAATGAACAAGCAAAGGAGTGATGATGTCTTGCCTTTCAGCGGAAGATGGACAGTGCATGTACCTTCACCCTGTGAACGTTCGATGCCTTGTTCGTGAATATGGCAGCTTGGAGAAGAGTCCAGAGAAGATAACTGCAGCTGTAGTGGAGATAACTGGCTACTCCATGACAGAGGTAGTTATTTTATCTTCTTATTGATTAAGGGCCTTGTTTTAGCAGATTGATCGTTGTAGCTGATAGAGGAGACTTGATTCTCCTCAGTAGTAAGAAATAAAAAGTATTAATGGGTAGGGATGCTAATCTGTGAAGGGCATCTGTGGAAGTTGCTGGGCCGTATGTTGCTTTTGATAAGTAGGCTGCAGTCTAGGTTTTTTTTCTTAGAAGGTCCAGTACAAAAATAATTGTGTTGCAAGTCTGGTATTGCAGAATTTTATTCCAGTGATGTGAGTGAGAAGGAGGAAGAACATGAAAATCAGTAAGTGAGCTGGAATAACGGCATCCAAGTCTGAATATGATGTAGTTGGTGGAGATTTTGGAACATTTGATTCTGCCTCAGGGCATCCGTCATGCGTTTGTAGTTTTTAAAGTAATTATTGTGTCACTGGTACTATTTTTTTCCATTTGATTTGATGAATGGTGTGCATTCTATTTCCATTCATCATCATGGCTGCCTCTAGTCCTTGTGGTGACATATCACTCTCTCTTTATCAGGATATAAGACAGCGTCATCGCTACCTCTGTCACTTGCCCCTCACCTGTGAGTTCAGCATTTGTGAACTGGCTCTGAAGCCACCTGTCATCTCTAAGGAGACTTTAGAGTTGTTTTCAGGTTTGTACTACCTTTCTAGTAGGTTCTACCATGAAGGGGAAGTTGTTCTTATCCCTTTAATGGTAGAAAAAAGAACATACATTAGAGCTGTTCTCCTCTTGCACCAACTGTCTGATAACTCCTAGACAGAACAGCCTCAACTCACTGTTTCATAGACAATAATTACAAGAAGAATAAAACATCCCAACTGCTTGGAAGAGCATATGTTGTTCGTAAGCATATTTTGTTACTAATGTGTTATAAGGTTGTTCTCAGAGCTGGAGGAAACCTTGCCAGACTATTGGTGTGGGGTTTTTGATATCCAGTGTTGTGCATTGCTCCTAGATGACCTTGAAAAGAGGAAACGTTTACGGCAGAAGAAAGCTCGCGATGAACAACGGCGCGAACGCAGGATTGAGATAGAAGAAAACAAGAAACAGGGCAAATGTAAGTCATGATGGTGCATAACTGGTAGATTTTCAGTCATATTTGGTTGCTGAGCTGATTTCTTGAGCTATAGGATGAACTCTGAGGCCTGTAGTTTGTAGTGTGTACTTAGAACAAGACTGCAAAGTATTAGGAACGATGTCTGTATAATGACATTTACTATTTAGTCAGGATGTTAAATGATGATATGCAGTTGCTGCATACTTGTGCATTTTGGGAGAGATGGAGGGCATTCAAGGGCTCAGCTGTCTCTATGGTGTACATAGCTCTCTGTTTTTATAGTAATCATGATGTAAAGTGAAAAGTGAAGGCAAAAAAAGGCCTAGAAACTGCTTCCATCTAGCAGCAGGGCTTCTACTGGTCTCCAAAACAGAGGGTGGAAAGAAACAAGTTGGCACCTCCTAGACTCCTGAAATTACTTGCATATTGACAGTCCTCCCCCACATTGTGTAGTGCTTTAATTTAAAATCTCTTTCTAGATCCAGAGGTCCATATTGCTCTAGAGAATCTGCAGCAGTTCCCTGCTTTTACCTCTTGCCCCGGAGAAACTACCAGCATTGATCATCAGAGCTCCTGTCAGTCTCCTCTTGGCAGAAGCCCTGTGTTTCAGACAGGTGAGCACATGGAAAAACACATCACATCTAGCTCTTGATCATTCTTTTGGAATCTATTGCTCAGGTAATCATGCTAAACTTTCTCAATACTGATCAAAGACAGCTTCTTTCCAGAGAAGCTGTGGCTGCCCCATCTCTGGAAGTGTTCAAGGCGAAGTTGGATGGGGCTTGGAGCAACCTGGTGTAGTGAAAGGGCTGCCTGCCCATGGCAGGGGGGGGGATTGAGATGGTCTTAAATCCGTTCCAACTCAAACCATTCAGTAATTCTGTGATTCTTTCCTAGACTGCCCATGAGATCATACACAAAAGGCAGACATGGCTAAGAAACATTCTGTTCATTTGTCTGCTTTTTACTGTCTCTACTTTGACAATATGAGATCTGCACTGTAGTTACCCCATCTTTTACATGAGGCAGAAGAAAGGAAACAATTGCCCCAAAAAGAGAAGAAAAGTACATATGCCAGAAAAGCACTACTGGCATTTTTTCTTTCTATCATCTCCATCTTCTCCAACGTGTTATATTAAAATAAACCCAACAGAAAGCCCCGCCCCCCCAATTCCCAAAATAAGTAAACAAAACCAAAAGAAAACCACAAGCAAACTTAAATTTCCCTTAAATAAAAAGATTGAGGAAATTTGAGAGGCCCCACTGTGTGACTGATGGATAGAACCAATGAGATAAAAATGATGAATTACATAGGATAATAAAACTTTATTTCTGTTACATCCTGATAAGCAGCCTTAATGACTGCCTTGGCCAAATGCAACTGGCTCCTTTCTCTCTATACAGAGTCTATTCCAACTCCGCTGTCACCTGCTGCCAGCCAGGTCAGCCCATTGCTCTGTGGAAGCTTGGAAGAAGAGTCTCCCTTCCCTTCCTTTGCCCAGGTAAACCATGTAGCCGAGTGAATCTTGTCAGAATTACCTTAGTAATTCTTAGTTGGGGATTAGGCTGATGCTACAATTGCTTCCCCTACAAAAACAGTGTGGGATAAATCTTAGGGAAACATAAGGTTTAAGTGCTTGAAGGGGTTTCTAGATTTTCTTGCCGCTTAGGGGGTATGCAGGATTGTTCAATCATGTGGAATTTAATCATATCCTCCAACTTTTTTGATAGATGTTGAGAGTTGGAAAGGCAAAACCAGAAACATGGCCTAAACCTGCTCCAAAGACAAGAGGTAAGAAAATTTGATAGTAGTACGTCAGGTTCTTTACCATGCATCTAAATGTGAGAAATCTTGTTAACTTCAAAAGAAGGATCTGGATTGTGGAGGGGCATGTGTGTGGTGAAATATACAGCCTTCTGCATGTCCTTCCCTCTTTCAGATGAGAACACTCTGGCACTCCCTGTGCCCATAGATAGTGATGGAGAAAGTGACAGCTCTGACCGGATACCTGTGCCCAGCTTCCAGAATTCCTTCAGCCAAGCTATTGAGGCAGCCCTCCTGAAACTGGACAAACCGTCCACAGCTGATCATTTATCAGGTAAAAGGCAGGGGAAAACTTCCTGAAGTGAAAAAATTGAATATTTCCCCTTCTTCCTCTGGGAGAAGTGAAAGCAGCAATTTTGGGGACCAAAAATTGGCCAGAGAACAGTTACGAAAATTGTCAGGTTGTGTTTTCTGAACAGCTTGACTAGGGCTTCTATCAGCTTAAAGCAGCCTCTTAGTGGGAGCTGAGATCTCCCAACTAGCAAAGAATCCTGTTAAGACAAAGATGGCTTTTGACAATCGTGTTGGCCATATTTCTACTGGAACCTAAATTAAGCTGTATCTTAAGGAAGTTCAGGTTACACATTTCCAAATTAAAAATACCTGAGCTGCTGCACTACCACTTCAGTTTGACCAAAATGTCGAGGTAAGTGCTAGCTGAAATTTCAAGTTAGGGAGTGCGAAACAAATAGAGGTGAACTTAAACCTGGTGCTGGCTGGTGAAACTAATTTTTAATGCTCAGTTTTGATGTTTAGCTTTGGCTTCTGTTTGGTGACTGCACTGGATGATGGAGAGAGTTGGATGGGAGGGCTTGGGAGTTTCAGTGGAGTGTCTGCTCCAGTTGTAGTGTTTTTTTGGACATGTATGAAAGTGATACTTGTTGGAAAGGCAAACTGCTGGATGCTGCAGTCCTAGGGTCTGCTGTTGAAACAGCATCTTTACAATCATTTTAGACATGTTTGTAATTGTGTTTCAGGTGTAATGGAGTCTCCCTTAGTTCATCTGCAGTAATTTTTTTGTTAAACTACCTGGTTTTCAGTGAGTTTATAGGAAGTGTTGTGGATCTGTTGAAGTCACTTAGGCTAGGGAAGACCATTTTATCATTTGTATGTGATGTTCCTGTTCCATGACAAGAATGACAGTATCATTTTAATTCTTCACAGAGGAAAAGGGAGGCAAGAAAAGAAAGAAACAGAAGCAGAAGCTATTGTTCAGCACCTCTGTTGTTCACACAAAGTGATTCTGCTATTCAAGAGAAGTTTCCTCTCCTGGTTTTCTTTTAATTTTGCTTTGTTTTGCTGCTATAGTTTTAAGTATTTAAATTTGAACAGCCTAAACTTGTGTTTCCAGGACTTCTAGGGGCTTCAGGAGGAAACCATGACAGTATATGTTGAAGTAACATGTTTTGATTCCAACTGCTTAATGAATTTATACTGAAACAGAGTTTTGGAAGTAACAACACAGAGACAAATCCACCAAGGCTTCTAGTTGCCAAGTCAGTTTTTTGGGCCTGATAAGCAGTGTGAAAGACCTTAGATCTGTGCGGTACTGCCAAAGTACTGCAATATTACCCAAGAGAAAAGGCAGAGAGCCTTTATTTCCCTGTAATTATTCGTGGGCAGAAGTCCATCTGACTGACAGTAGTGCTTTTACAGTAAAGCTGTCAAACTGCTCTCTTGAGAAACTGGTTTTGGCTGCACTGGGAACAGGCAAAAGAGCTTACTGGCTTTAGCGTGTTAGCTGCTATCTGTTCTTTTTCTAAAGAGCAAGAATTCCTCCTATTCTCCTGGTTTGGAAAGATAAAAAGCTGAGGTGAGTGTAAAGCAGAACTTGGCTACTTGGTTTTAAAATGGCTTGATGATTTGTGTATTTCAAAATGCAAACTGGCACTAGTGGTAGAAGGAACCTCCTGACTTCTCTCAGTTGTTCAGGTCTGTTTTAATGTGGGTGAGTGAGGGTGCTACTTTTTGGGGGTTTTTTGCCAACCATGGGCTACACATTCTTTTTAATATGATCATCTAGAATAAACACTCCCCTCAAGGGCTCCTGGTAACCATCTGAATGGTGGTTTGACACTGGCTGCTCTTGTGTTGGGAGAATTGATAGCTGAAGTCTGTAGATAACTTTTATACCCCAGCAAGAAACCGGGGTTCTCTTGTACTGGGATACGGGCCTGTATCTGCTCAGTTCTCAGATTTAAGTTGATCTGTGCTACGAACATGTGTCTTCTGGACCCTTCCCTGCTCTTTCTTTGGGTGGTCACATTCTGCACTGTTTGTGGTTTGATTTGAGCTAATGAGTTAAATGGTGTGGATTTTGTTGAATAAAATGAATTTTAGGTGTAATGTACCAGTCAAGGCCAACAGTTGCAATAAATCATACGCACACACACTTACAGTACTGCACCCTTCCTCAGCTGTAGCTGAGCTGTCATATCAGCGTGGAGCCCTAGAAACCTCCACTGCAGAGATTCAAATTTTACCTTCCTGCTGGCAGAATTAATTCCAGGGTGTTGCTGTAAAGTACCACTGAACTTACAGAGGGAGACTGACAGTGTCTTCTTTTGTCTTTGGCCCCACTGGCACAGGCTTTAGTGTGCTCTTGTCCCTCTGACACCGAGACAGATCTGAGCAAGGAAGTCTGTGTTTGCGGCACCTGGAGTTAAGTATTCCAACACCACCGGCAGTCAGTGGTTGTGTCCCTGTTCAAAAAGCTGATGTCAATACACGGGTGCTTGATTTCAAAGCAACAGGCTCCATTTGTGCCTCATGGAAAGCTGGTACTAAAGATTATGTCACATGTGGCTGTAAACTTTAAGAATGGGAGAGGGGGGAGGTAAAGAATACTTCCAACTGCTACATGAGGATAGAGGAAACACCTGCAAAACATTCTTTGAAAGCAGCTTGACTTCACGCTTGGTCACCGCTAACCCCACTTGATGGAAAGACCATACAGCTTGTCAAGGGACTGCAAAGAAACTAAGACAAAATGCCTGAAAGTGGTAACACATCTTGCTGTGAATACTTTAAAAGCTTATAGGAAAACAATTGGTGAGGGCAGAGAAAGCAACTAAGAGAGATTCAGGTATGCAGTTAACTGTGTTCACAGCAAGTAATTTTAAGCCGTGGAACAGGAGTAGCTGTTTAAGTGTCTAACCAGTATCTGTTGTGTTCTATTATCTCTGCACATTTATAGTCAACTTTTCTTTGCATTGGAAAGAGAGAATAGCTGGAGCTGGTGTAACTCACCTCCACATGTCACAAGCACTAGGTTAAGGGAAGTGATGTGGGCAAGGCAGGCTGTCCCTGCTGCAGTGGTGGTCCCCACAGGGACAGCATCTTCAGTTGTATCTTGTTTTCCTATGGATTCCGAGATAATACCAGCAATGCTACTTTTCTGTAACTGATTGGTGTAAACTTAATAAATATCTAAGCAGTACTTGTACCTATGAGTTTTATAATGGGGGGGGGNGAGCCTTGCAGCTCTGCCATACATTCCATGTACTCTCTGCTCCTGTGTCCACAACTGTTTTTCTGACTCAAAACAATGGATAGCCCTGTGGCTAACAGTGCACTTAAAAATAAGGTAAAAAGCAGATGTTAATGCTTTTTCTATGCTATGCTATGTTATTCTCCTTTCTATGAAGGAGAATAACTACATTCCTTGTCTGTGCCAACTGCCAAAGCTCCCTTCTACCTCAGCATGAAGAACACATTGAGCTGCTGCACTCCTCAGGAGTGCAAGCGGTTTTGACTCCTGGAGTGAAACAGGCAAGTAGTCTACTTAAAGTGAAATCATATTTTTTTTTAAAAATTTGTTTAAGAACATATGGAATGGGGAATGAAGTCTAAATATGAACAAATGCTTTTTCTGTCCTCTGCATTGCTTAACACTGAAGATAACCAGTCACATCTTGATTAAGTAAGTACAGAATGGAGGCAAACAGTAACAAGTGACATTCAGTCTGTCTCTGTGCCATCATCTTCCTCCTCATCTCCACTTTGAGACTGCTCTTCTGTAAGGGAACAGCTCAACAAAGACGTCTGTATACACTGTCTTTCCTCTGCAATAAAGAAAGCAACAGAGGGTTATTACTTCATCTCTTCACATACACTGGCATATTCTCCACTTCTAAAGAAGGAAATATTTCTCAGGCCAAGAATTCAGAAGTAGCCCAGCATATCCTACAAAATCCCCAGGAACAGAGGCTACATTTTAGCCAAGTAGCTAAATGTACTGGCTGGAGAAACTCACCTTCATTTGTACAGTTTTGCAACAACCTCAGCAGCTGTGTTCTGTTATACTGAATCAGAAATTTCTGACATGTTCTTATGGTACCTGTGGAAGTCAGAAGAACAGTATGTAACAATCTACACAAAAAAATGTTTCAGAGCTGCTTGTGTATTTCCCAAAGAGCATCAAGTGACAAATGCCCCAGGAAACAAGTTTGTTAATGCAAATGCTAAGAAGGGGCTGTAGACTTCATTTCTGCACTGCTGAGGTTGTGGTGGACTAATAATTTCTAACATGCAGTGCCTGTTAGTTCCCCTGGGGGTTAATTTTCACGATACAGAAGATACTATACTTCGAAAATATATTTTAAAAAGAAAATGTAACATTGTATTCGCTGCTCTGGTTTTGTGATAAATGTAATGAAGTTCCAAGCAATGTTAACGAGGGTTTCAAAAAAGAACTGCTGGTGCCTGTTTCTTATTTGGATCGGCTGAAAGCAGTTGATGTTAGTAACACACGAGGAACGTCTGTCGCACCCAGAGCAGCAGCACGGGCGTCGAGGAAGGTTATGATTAAAGCTCCGTTCTCCCCCCAGCCCCGGGGGACTCCTGACCTCCGGCGTGCAGGGTGTTGAGGAAGCAGGGGTAGCGCTGGGCGCGGCTCTCCAGGTACCGCACGAAGGGCAGCGCGGAGCACAGCAGCCGGTACGAGTCCTTGCGGCACCGCAGCAGCACCGTCCCGGTGTAGGCGTTCAGGTACTTCACTGCGGGGACACACGCACCGGTAAGCGGACCCAGAGGGACCCCGCACCCCCGAGGGCCGCCCGTCCCGCCCGCACCTGTGAAGGAGATGGAGCAGCATGCCAGGCCGTAGTCCCCGTGCACCCGCGCGATGGCGTCTCTGACGGCGAGGCCCAGCGTGCGGTCCTCGATGCACTGCCGGCAGCGCGGGTCCTCCGAGACCACTTCGCACAGCACGTACCTGCGGGACAGCGCGGTGTGAGCAGCGCAGCGCGAAACCGACCCCGCAGCGGCGCCGCCTGCCCCCCTCACCTGTTCTTGAACCGAACCATGGCGGCGGCGGCTCCCGACCCGGACGGACGGCGCGCCTGGCCAATGGGCGAGGCTCCTCCGCGCGTTGTAGCCAATCGCCGGCGTGCAAGGGCGGGGACAATGGAAGGACAGCTTGCTCACCACCGTCGGGGTGGCCTCGCCGCTCACTGCGGGCCGCGCATGCGAAGTGGTGCCGCCGGCCGGTCACGGAGTCATGGAATCAGAATCCTTCGGCTGGAAAAGACCTGTGGTCCATCCTATGTCCAATCACTACCATGTTAGCCAGACCACGTCCAGTCTTTCCTTAAACACCTCCAGGGACGGTGACTCCACTACCCTGGGTAGCCCATTCCAATGTCTGATCACCCTTTCTGTGAAGAAATTCCTCCTTTTGTCCAACCTAAATTTGCCTTGGCGCAGCTTAACACTGTGTCCTCTTGTCCTGTCGCTTGTTGCCTGGGAGCAAAGCCCAGCCCCCATCTGACTGCAATTCCCTTTCAGGTACTTGTAGAGAGCGATAAGGTTCCTCCTGAAGCTCCTCCAGGCTAAACACCCCAAGCTCCCTCAGCCACTCCTTACAGGACATACGCTCCAGACCCTTTCCCAGCTCCACTGCCCTCCTCTGGACCCGTTCCATTGTTAGTGAAGGATTTCCTGCCACATTCTGCCTGGCGTATATTACACCTCAACGTCCTTCCTTAACTGGGGGGCCCAGAACTGGACACAACACTTGAGGCGCGCCGTCACTAGTGCCAAGTACAGGGGAACGATGACTCCCCGGTTCCGCTGCCCGCACTATCCCCGGCACAGGCCGGCTCCCATTATCCCTGTCGCCCACCCGCTCCTCTCCGGACCTTCTTTCTCGGGGCGGCCACGCACCGCCCCCTCCTCCTGCTCCTGCTCTCCGCCAGGGGGCGCGCGCGGCGCGCGGGCCAGAGTGAGGGGGCGGCTGAGGGGGCAGCGGTGGCAGCACGGGGTCTGCAGAAGGTCAGATGCTTCGGCTTTAGTCCCTTTCGCTGCTTTGCACCGACCCGTCCCGGCCAAGCTCGCCTTGTCCTGTGCCTATAAAGTCTAAATGAGGAAGACGGGACGTCTCCGTGTGATGGGAGTCGCGGGAGGTCCGGGGGAGGCGGGCGAGTACCTGCCTCTCGAAAGCTTCAGCAGAGTATCCAGAGCTCCCTGGTGCTCCTGGAAGGGCTCTGTCTTTGCTACCTCCGAAAACTGGTCCAGTATTTGTAGCTCTTCAGGCTCCAGGTATCGGGGGTTTGGGGATATGTGCTAATTAATGACAACAGCTAAGGAAATTGTGGAACAGAGCTACTTCCTGTAATTATTTCTGTAGTGGTGTCCCAAACTGTGATGTGTGACACGGTCGAGGAAGCAGGGAGTGCTCTTTGAAAAGATCTGGTAGGAGAATAAACTGAGAAGAGGGGAATGGGGGAAATAAGGGAAAAGGTGTGAGGTAGATATCTTAGTGTGAGATGGGAGAAAGAGTTTCACCGAGGTTCTTGGAGCCAAGTGACATAGGAGTGCTGAGACACTATAGATTAAGTGGGAACTCATTGCTAATTCAGTGTGGAAACATCTTCAATGACCTTCATTCTAGACACAGAAAACAATGATAAACCCAGTGGAAGTCCTGTCCTGGGTGATAAACTTCTGCCCTCTGAAACAGATGCCTGTTCTTCTGCTCTCTCTTTGGCTATTGACTTCTCTCCCTCACCTGTGATCACGTTTTTGAGGTTTTTTGTTTCGTTTTGTTTTGTTTTTTCCTAGGAACTGCAGAGTTGCCTGAGGAGAAAAAGGCACAAAGCCCAGTATGGACTTCTAAGAGACCTTTTCTCTTGGGCCATGATCAAAGGGACTGGGGGCAGTTTTGAAGCTAATGCAGATAGAAGCATTTTTTCGATGAGAGGACTGCATCGCATTGATCTTTGCCATATTGCTCTGTGTTTTGGTATCCAAATGGGGATCTAACTGTCATCTGTTCCACTAGTCAATACAATGAGCTCCTAGGTGATAAGCTAGTCTCACATTTTTGAACAATAATGAAGTCCGTGAAGATTCCATTGATTTTCTTTGTGGAGTGAGGTTCCAGCTTAGCCTTACAGTGTGCCTGCCAGGTTTCCCTGCTACCCCTGTGTTTGTAATGGCATCCCCCACCCTGCCTTCTGACAGAGCTCGGGTTGCCCTCTGCTGCTCAGGTTGCTTTCATCCATCCCCTCCTTTATTTCTTTCTTGCATGGGCATGCTGGGCTCTGACAAGCAGAGCATGTGAGTGCACTCTGCCCTGTAATCCAATAGGACATGTGCACGGTGCATGCTACAGGCTGGGCCCTCTGTACAGCTCAGGCCTCTGTTTTCGGTCCAGAAGATTGATTAGGAGAGACATGGTGCAGAGAGCAGTGTTGTGGGGTAGCCCCATGCTGCTTCATTTCACATAGGATATTGCCTTAGTTCCCTGTTGTTGGTTTGGAGGATGCACAGAGCAGACCTGAGTGACCACAGCTCCCTGCACAGTACAAGGTGCACGAGTCCAGTCAGGCATCCTGGTTTGCTGAGCTGACAGCACAGGATGAAAAGGTTACAACATCTTCACATTTGTTTTCCCACCTCCTCACTCTCACCCTTTGCCAGCTCTGCTGTATTGATTCCAGTGTCAGGGATTCAAGAAACTGTTGCAAGTGATGGTGTGTTATACAGTAAAGGTGGGAAAGAAGTGTCTCCTAAGAAAAGATCTGAGAGAGAAAAAAATCAGAAAATGCTATTTAAATGGAAGAATGGGTCAAGAGACCTACCAAGAGAGAGGATGGATGTCTCTCCTGCAGACTGGGAGAGACATGTGACCTTGTGATATCTTATCAAATAGAGATTATGGAGGGCAGAGCATGCAAGGACGGGGGAAATTACATGCACTGTCTATACACATTAGAGACAATTTGTAAAGCAGTTTGAGAACTTTCGATAGAAGATATAAAGTGGTGGTGCTAGGGAGGTGCAGATCTCGTTTTCCCAACTGCTGTTTGGTATTTGTGGTAGTGTGCCTGCAGAGGGGCTATTCCCAATCAGTCTGAGTTGGTTTTATTACCATTTTAGTTCATTATTTGACATTTTACTACAGGCTTGAAAGTCTAGACTCTCACTTTGGATTTACATGCCATCTGTAATCTCCAGGTTGCAGGTTAGATTGCATTTGTTTTGTATGGAATTAATTGTGCTAATAACCTGCAACAGGCATTGTGATGACTGCATGTTTTCTTGTGTGCAGTCAGCTCCTAGAGTTTGTATGTATTTGCTGTAATGAAAATTACCAGTAAATGTATTCAATAACACACACACACATGCATATTTTAGTGAATCCTTGCACTCTTTTTAGGTAGAATGCTTCCATTTTATAGGTGAGGAAACTGAGATACAGGGGGAGTAAACAGTTTTTTTCATGGCAAATAGCTGAGAGCCTGAGATAGAGAGCAAGGACATAAAGTGAGTAGAAAGAACTGGCGTATCAGCACATACTGTGTTGGAGTATAGGTCTGGTATGTTGCTCATGCAAAAGGTAGCCAAGTAAATACATTCTGGAGTAAAATTAGGTTGCATTGGCACTCCATCCTTGTGATACCACAATTATATCTTCCCTATATAGCCAAAATAATGATTTTTTGCTTCTCCCTGGAAGCAAAGAACTGAATTTGCCATCAGGCATGGTAGCAGAATTGGGGGAGACAACTACATTTCGTTCCACTGTATGCACATTGCATCCCCAGATAACCTCAGAGCTGAAAATACAAAACAATCTGGCTAAAATTAAAACTGCTTCTTAAATCCTGTCTGATGTTGCCTGAAGCTTTTTGTTCAGTTTATCTTCACAAGGTCACTGAGACAGAAGAGTGCATTCTCTGAGCGTGCTGGCCTGGAGCCTTTCATGCAGATGCTTTCATTTAACATTTGGGACATTCTCCTTCTCCCTTTGGTCTCTTCCTTTTTACTCCCCCATTTTCTATGTCTCTCTACTCCTCCCTTTTGAGTTCAGGTTCCCTCAGATCAATACACATAAGACTGAAAGCTATCCCTTCTTTTTATCACCCTAACATGTAATCATTAATCATAAGCTTTCTGGACACCCAAGCTGTCATGGGTCAGAGACTGCTGGTCTGTCAGAGCTGCCACATGAGCTGCCTCGTGTGCTTCCTGCAGCACTGCCCTCATCTTTGCTGTCATCCTGCCACGTGGAGTAATTGTCTTGCAAAACCATGAGTTTGAAGCAAATTCTGTTGCTGCCTCTTTCAGTGCTGGTAGTGTGATTTTGGACTACTTGCTTAAGTTCAAAATAGTAAATTCATGTTTCTTTGGGTTTTTTTAATAGTTGAGAACAGAACATATGCTCTGAGAGACATCCCATGTGTTATAAGGTGAACTTTCATTAAGATATTAGAAATTGGAAGCCACATTGGAAGATTTAAGCCAAATATTAAGATCTGATAAAGGTTATTAAGTGTCTGTGAGTTTGGCACGTGCTGTCCAGCATGAGCACAGAATCAGGAGTCTCTGTGCAGCAAAAACCAGTGTGAGAGAAGAGCGGTACAAAAAGGTGATGTGCCAAGTGAGAAGCTGGCCCTAGAATTCTGAGTTTCATTTTCTCCAGCTCTGCAATAGGGATAATTGCAAATACCTTATTCATAGATATATGTTAAAAATTAGTAAACTGATTAAAAAATTAGGTACTTGAATGTTATTATTTATCAAATATGGTAAAACTGCTGCTCTATACGGGAGATCTATAGGCAGCACACTTCATTTGCAGCAAGCTGCTGCAAGAAGAAAACAGCTGCTTCCAAACTAGTTAATTAAATTAAGGCAAGAACTAGGATATTAGTTCAGATAGTTCAGGATTCTTTTCTCTTTCCTTTCTGTATAAGGGAACACAGACTCAACTGTAAGACACGTAACTTACTATGTAATCTGCTGTGTAAAACCCCTGTATTTAATACCCCCTTAAATGGGGATGTTAAAATTAATTAATTCTTCTTTTTTCTGGTCTCTGAAGATAAAAGGTAGTTACTATTAATTATGTGTAATTGAAAAATTGCTCCTTCACAAAGAATCCAGTAGCATTAGCAGAATTTTAACTTATTGCTACCTATAGGAAGTCTTACAACATTCCATAATGTTATGGCAAAGACTGCCATAAACTTAAGAATGGTCTCAGCAAGTCTTACTTTCCAGCCCTCACCTGAGATCAGGATTTTCAGAGATAACAGATCTCAGAGCAGCCTGGGAGACAGGACTTATGTTTTGCTCTGTGCTGAATGGCAGTGAAACAGGAGGTGCAGTTTGAAGGGCTGATTGTCACTGAGGATGCTGTAAGACTTTTCCTCAGAAAATTTCCAGAAACCCGTAGAACAACCACCAAAGGGTAGGTATTATAAAACAACAAACAACCACAACAAAGCAAACCCCGAGATTGCCTATCTAGGAGGAAGCTTATGAAAAAAAGAAAAAAACCACCCATAACTATTTAGGAACCAGTACGTCTTTTGTGGGTAAACACAGACAGCAGAGATGTTTGACAGAGTGGAGACTATGTTGAGAATATATTTGAATTAAGCTGAAAAAGAAAGGAAAAATTAGAATTTTAACAAGAGCAGAGCACTTTCAATTATATAAAATTAGTGGATAGGTTTGCCTGTGGCCTGAAATTCTTAACAGCCCCACTGATTTCTGTTGCCAAAATATGTAGGTACATAACTTCCTTTAATTTCAGTAGGAGCTGGGCACCTTCATATGCATAAAAATCTGGCCTTTAAGCTCTCCAGGCCTGAGTTTCACATTGGCAAAATGAGGATAATGACATTTATCTACTTCAAGGAATGCTACAAATAAATTATTATTATCCACTTAAGTAATATAATAAATGAGATAATATAAACTCGTATGGCATTAACATAGCCTACCGTGAGTAACCTTCTTCACATATGAATTGGTGTAGGGGCCACTCTGAAGCAAAGATGATGTGTCTGGTGTTGCTGTAGTCTTGCAGATCTTTGCTCTCTGCTTCTCCTTTCCCCTGAATTCCCATGAGCAGATTAAGCCAAGGCCCTATTTTACAGTAAGATGTATCTGCTTATGTTGCTGCATATTGAATAATCCTTTCTCTACATGGCTTTATGTTTAACTCCAGCAGCGTAAGATCAGTCTTCCGCAGGGCACTTGTCTCCCTGGTGAGGGAGGCAATGAAAAACATTTTCCAGTGCATCCATCACTCAGTGCTGAGGCAAGAGGACAGGCATCCTGGAGCAACCTTATATAATGCATGCCTGCTTCCTAGCTCCAGCTGGGCAGCAGCAGTGCGTACAGGGGAGAAGGGGGGCTGTGCTGTAGCTGCTCAGTGGGATACAGCCAGGGCACCCCTTGGCAGCTGCAGGGTCTCGGCTTGTACTGGTGTCAGCCTGGTGCAAGGAGTGTGTCAGTCACTGCCTAGCTGGCGCACGGGAGTCTCAACTCTTTGCCTGACCCACTCCGACATAGGCCCCCCCACCCATCTGTTTTTGCCTAGATCCAATTTTAGCTGCAGCGTCCCACAGCCCAGCACAGCAGGTGAAAGCCCCTCAAAAGCAGAGTAGGGTGTAGCGTGTGGTGTGATTTGGATGGGGAGACTCAAGAGTGACTCTGGCTCTGCTGTGCTGACCGGGGATGCTCACAAAGACCAGTAAATGCAAATATTTCCAGAGGCCTTAGCTGTTACAGATCAGAGAAGACAAAAAGCACTGGGAGTGTCTGGCCTATTTTGGGAAGCTTGCTAGGGCTTTTTATTTTTATTTTGTTCAATTTTTTTTTCTAAGGATGTGCTTGCACCTGAGTCTAAGAGTGCAATAAATTTTTAGCTATGTTCACCATAGCAAAAGACCAAAGCAAACCAAAAAATATCTTGCTGGATTTTCAAAGCTGTTGCCACCAGTTGCCTTGAGGGCACGGTGGTTTGAACTACCCTTGAGATGCCTTCTGCCTGCTGGTTGGTTCCAAGCTAAAGCTCCTAGTGATGCACATAACAACCTTTTTGCAGTGCTTGATAGCGTCTACCAGAGTGACATGATTAGGGGGCAGTTGACCCAGGGCACATCCCTCAGGCCCCCTCAGTAAAATTCCACAGTACTTATGCTGGAACTCAGGGAGTTGTTGCTATGTGACCTTCTGTGTTCCTGTTTCATACCTGTGATGCTTAAAAGATCATGTTTATCCCACTGTAACATTAGTGACCTAATTAGAGCTGAATTTGGTCCTACTGTCTCTGAACATGAGCAGCTTCCATCAAGTCATCTAAAGAATCAGATCTTGTTTCTTCTCTCTCTCAGTATTGGTGGCATCTGGTTTCATTTTCCATCTTTCCTAAGGGAGCTCACTTTTCCCCACATTTCAGCATATGCTTGTTGTACGTCAGCATCCTGGGCTGCCTGCATGTCCGTGCCAAGCCAAGTAACCACTCTTCCAGCCAGCAAGCCACAAGGTGGTGTAGAGACAGAATGTGAGACACATCGGGAATTGTTGTGGACTGAGTGTAGCTTAAAACCAGAACCTGTTTACAGGTCAAGAAACTGAGCTGGAGCCAGTTAAGTGTGGGACTTTTTTCCTCTGTATAGGATGTGTAGAGGTAGCAAGATTTTCATCCTGTAGAAGCCAGTGTTTTTGCAGTGTGGCTTCTCTTTGACACCAAAACAGGCACTGAAGGGACACCATTTCCAGGGTAAGTGCCAGGGAGGGACCCTTCTGATGTAATAGCACCACACTTGCAGCATTGCAATTTAATGTCCAGCAATGTCTGCAGGACATCCCTGTTTTTTGCTGAAGATGCTGGCATGGGAATATTTCTAGATGTGGTGGTTTGTCTCCAGAAGATGTATTGGTTCTTTTAACTTGTTCTGTCTCTTCTACTTCCCTGTCCCCACCCCAACCACTTGGCCAAACCAAAAATTTTCTTCACTTTTTTTGTGGCACACATGGGGACAGCTATTCAATCAATTAATATTGAGTTCTTGTTTTGTAAGAGGAAGGATTTTTAAAAAGCATAAAAAGATGATTTTGAGTATTTATTAGATTCCTCTAAAATATACATTCAACTTCAGGTCTCAAAACTTTTCTGTATATTGCTACATTGATAAACCTATTGCTTGAAAAAGAATATATACTCTCTGTTGTTTCTGTATTTTTATAATGTTACCCAGAATTGTTAGATCAGCACCTGTGAGTCAGATCACAGATAGTAACAAAATAATTTTAGAACTATTTTATTTAATTAATTTATTTAAATTATACATACTAAGCTCTTTTATTTTTGGGACTTGCAGGGTGCAGGTCTTTCTGTAAGTGTGGGGGCAAGCAACTTCATTAGTCTTTTAATAGTCTCTTAGTATAAGAGACAGGTGGTGTCATCTTCTATTGAAGCTCATTTTTTAATAAAATTGCAGCGATTTATAACATGGATACAGAGCTCCTGCTCCCGTTCGTGTTCCCTCCTACTCCACCCCATATTCTCCAACAGAAAGATACCACAGTGACAAAGACAAGAAATTTAAGGACACATACTAAATCTCGAGTTCAGTTCTTTAGTGCCTTTCACACATTATAGCTTTATAGAGGAGGTGATGTTTTGAGGACAGGGTATAAGTTATTTTAGATTAAGTAATGGACTTAAGAACTTCATATGCAAGCAGACCGTCTTCCTGCTGTCAGTGCCGAGTAACCGTGTCACTAATATGCAGTCTGCTGTTCTCTGTATCATTATTCATAAGCTCTCATGCTGAACAGCAATCAAACTCCTCAGGCTGTGCCGACTTGGGGATTATCACACTTGCAGGGCAGTTAAAGTCACTTTGCCTCGAGTCTTCTGCCTTTGAAAAGTGCCCAAGGCTAATCATTGTGGAATGTGACACTTGTCATGTCTTCTTGTTCGAGTATGTGCAGCAGGCCTGTCATTCACTACAAGCCTTAACGTCTGTTATTACATGGTAATCCTCATGCATCAGGCTTCCAACTGGTGGAGTCCAACAAGGTATGGCTCAGCCTTGGTTTGCATAATTCCCAGAATGCAAGGCAACTTGCTCTCCCTTCTGAAATCATTAATAAGCAATAAGAATATTATATAAGCTGGCATCTTTTTTTAAACCATGATAATTTCAAATGCTATTATAATTAGGATGAAGATGAGAGTTTGAGCTGGGGGAGGGAACAGAGAAAGGATTAAGTTGATCTCCACCATGACGTTAGAAGGTGGCTTTGTCTGCTATATCCTGGTTTGAACAATAATGGATACACTTTAGAAACATGAAAAGGCAAACAGACAATTTATTTAAAAGTATTAATCCTTTTCATCCTGAAATGTTATCTCTTACCATAAATAGAGTCACAGCTCTCCGGTCCACTTATATTCTGATTAATTGACCCTGTAGAAAAGCCTCAAGAGCAGTATATGTTTGTGTTGTACCCTGGTGACTATAAGCTCCATAGCGGGTCTCATAAAATGTACAAAAATATTCCGTGGCCGAGAATATCTTTGCTTTAAACAGTGATTGCTTGGTGATTGAGACTGCAGTGCTATCACATCATGAGACGTGGCATCTTGGGTGGCAGGTCCCAAGCCTGACAGATCAGATATGATATTTTAATGAAGAAAAGTTTAGTGTCTTAATCGAGGAGGTGGGGCTTGCTGGAGAAGGAAAACCAGGTGAAAATATTGTTCACAGATGTAACTAATAGGGTGGCTTCCTTTGGAATGGGGAAGATTTAAATAGGCACTTGTCAAAATCATTTCCCTCTAATGCTGCAGCAGCCCTTGGATCTGAGCATGTTCCTGATGTTCTTTCTCACTCACATGCATGAACACGGGGAGGCAGGTGGGAGGAGGCAGCTGCACTGACACACTATGTGGTTTGCAAGAACACGATGGCAATTTAGAAGAGCGATTAAAAGATTGCAAACATTTATTAATAGCTTTGCTGCTGCAGCAGCTCTGCCACAGAAGCCTTGCTTCCTCTGGGATGCTCTTGCCTCCTGCCTGTTCCCTTCCAGAGCTTTAAAAATTGAAAAGTCAGGTTTGGACTGGGTTTCAGTTTAAAGCCATCATACTGCAGACCAGATTAACCCACTACCCTGTGAGGGGACAAGGGGGACTCGAGTGTGGGAAAGAAACAAGAGAAGGTACACAGAGCAAAAAGAAAGATTTCTTTTTTTCTTTTCAACTATTTCTTGGTCTTTATTTTTTTTCCCTGTGCTGCTTTCTCTTTCTCACACTGTTCCTCTTTACCCATTCCTTCTCTTCTCCCTTGGCACAGAGTGACTTTTTGTTCAGTGCATTGGCACTAGATTCAGATGGGGGCCTACAGTGCCCTTTTGATCCTGTATAACAAAATCAATGAAAGATGGACATAAAAGCAGTATTGGAGAGCATCTGCTGAAAATTCTGCAGAGCTATCTAATTTCCTAACCCCAGCATAATCAGTTCCTCTGCAAATCTCATGACTCTGTTGATGTCTCTTCAGAGTTTTAACATTGGGGAAAAGGAGGAGGTGGGCATTCAATGACAAAAGAAAAGAAAAGAAAAAAGAAAAAAGAAAAAAGAAAAGAAAAGAAAAGAAAAGAAAAGAAAAGAAAAGAAAAGAAAAGAAAAGAAAAGAAAAGAAAAGAAAAGAAAAGGAAAGGAAAGGAAAAGAAAGGAAAAGAAAGAAGAAAAGAGAAGAAAAGAGAAAAGCAATTGGCAAAAGAGCAAGAAATCACCTTAATCTTCATGCCTCATCCCACTAAACAGCAGTAAGCACTGTAAATTAGATGGGAAATTCTGATGTTTGCACAGTGTCTGAGGCATTTTTATTCCACAGAGCAGATGATGGTGACTGGCTGATACATGTTTACAATAGGAGGATATTTATCCTACACATACAGCAACCTCCTCCATATTCCTATCCATAGTGGAATAATCAGTTTCTTTTGCTTTTTATTTTTCTTAAACTGCATCCTAAGAAAAACTGAAATGTCTAAACAGGCTAAAAGAAATATTTTTCTTTTATACAACAATGACAGCAAATATAAATGCTGTGTCCTGGTCATTATCTGAAGTCCTGCTGTAGCTAAGTTGGATGACAGTGCCCTTCAACTGTGGCACTTCCTGTACGGCATGGCCAAGCAACTGGATGTGGATTGGGCATCAGCCCCTTTCTACCTGTTCTTAACTTTTTAGTTCCATCAGGAGCACTTTTCTTCTGTTCATACACACAGTTTAATCATTCCACCTTGCAATTTAAGAAAAATCTTGTTGCATAATTACGACATCTCTGCTCAATGCAGTAGAATAGGCAGAGGGGAAAGCAAAGTGGATTCAGTGGATCAGAAAGGAGAAAAATACGATGGTGAAAGAATGCGGGAATGAAATTAGAGTTGAACTATGGGTCCTGCATTATTCTTACCTGAACTTGCTTTGGGTTGAGTTGGGATTTTTTAACTGCTTCCCCTGTTCATTGAAGTTTTCAGTTTAAATATTTCCTTGGTTAGTTTTCAAGTGGAAGTTCAATTTGGAACTTGACGAGCATGAATTTTTGTCTATTTCAAGAGCATGTTGCTTATGAAAAACTCCTGGTTATCTCTGTTCACCTTGTATACCATGCTCTTTGTGGGAAACTACACAAGGTGAGACATAAAAGAAAACATCTTCCCTTGGGATGTTCAAGGAAAGTATGTATAAATTTCTGGAGAGTTTGGCAGACAGCCTCTAGGACTTAGAAGGGCTTGCTTTTCTAGGAAATATGTATAATACTTGGAATAATCCTAGTCTAAGAGACAGGGAATCCACCGATGTATTTGGGCTAATTGCTTGTTCACTTTTTGTCTTTAGGAGCTGGAATTCCCCTTGTTCAGAGTAGCCAAAGAATGACATTGCTGAGGATGAAACAGACTTGGAGGTTAGAGAGGTACCTGGTCTCAGGTAAGAAAGAATATAGATAGGATTCTGCAAGCACCAGTTCAACTGAAGGAGCTACGTTGCTTGTTTGATGGTTTTAAGTGGCAGCCCCTTCCAGGAAGTAGCAGCTATATCACTCAGCTGCTGTATCACAGTTCTCATCCTTTTCTAGCAGTAGCTATTTCATTCCTGTTGGTTTCAGTACCTTTAATTTCCAAGTTTGCTCTGTGTGTGATAAGAAGATGGCTCACAGTCCTGGGGCGATTAGGACACATGTTGGTGGAGTTGTTTTGTTGGGATTTTTTTCATGTCCTACAGGGTATTTTGGGATGTGCTGGCCTTTGCAAATATTTAAAGCAAGATTGTATTTTGTTAGCATTTCCCCTCTTCCATCAGCATCTTGGCCCTTACTAAGGCTCTTGCCTCCCATATTCCTAGTTTTCTTTTTTTAAACTATTTTCGTACTCGTTAATAAAATGATATATTGTGCTTCTTAAGTATCAGAATTACCATCCTCTTAGTCATAGAACTGTCACTCTAGCCTTTGCCATTGGCATTCCTAGGTATTGTTAGGACAGATGCTCCCTCTGGGTACACCAGCCATACCTCTGGAAGTAATTGGAATTGTACTTTGCAAATGAGCAAATAATTTGCTCTCTTACGTATTGAGATACGTCCTGTATCTTGCACTGGCTGCTATCTCTGCATCCAAGTGGCAAGTAACAGGACTACAGCTATGGATAAAATAACTTGCACTGAGTTTCAAATACAGCAAAGGACCAAAGCATTAAGCTTCTGAAAGGTGGGGAGGTGAGGCACTTGAGTTATTGCTCACTGATATGGAAACACTGCAAGAGGAAACAGGTTTTGTTCCCTGCATCCTTGTTAGGAGACAGGGAAAAGGTAATAATGAGGAAAGGGAAGACAAGTTAGAGGTAGTAGCAGAAAGGAGAATTGTCCTTTTATGAGAGCCGGGTACCAGTAAATAACTTTTAATTGTCCTTTTATGAGAGCCAGGTACTAGTAAATAACTTTTAAGTGCTAAGAAGGTGGTAGAAGGCAGGACTGGAGTCTTTTCAAGAATCTTTAGGTTCTTCTATGGAGTAAATCACTTCTGTTTAGGAAAAAAAAATCACCAAAGATAAAATATTCCCAGACATGAATATAAAAGTGATGAAGCTGCACATGATGAACCTATAAAATTCTGGAGTAAGTCCGTTTAAAAACTCTATCAGAACAAAGTCATTAACTTTAAACAGAATGTACCTTGTTGGTTTGATGATGGACTATGAACTGGAGGGAAAATGAAGAGGCAGCTCATGTACAGCTGCATCATCCTCTGCCTCTTTTGAGACAACACTGTATCACCTCAGCTGGTAGCAAAAAGACTGCCAAGCTCTGTCATTGTTGGCATCACAGCATGACCTGAGAGCAGACATACCTTCTGCCACCACACAGTGCAGGGCTGGGGGCCACTGGCAGTGGCCACAGGGTTGGGGAATAGTGCTCTTGTCAGCACCACTGCTGGCAAATAGAAAGAACTGAAATACATTGCTCTCTTTATTCTGTTTGTGTGGGTTTTCATCACCCTTACTTGTTTTCAGTTCAAATAACAGCTATTTGTGAATTTTAATTTTCAAGATTCTACTTGCAAAGGTTTGACTTTAACTGAACTGTTCAATTATGTCGATTGTGTGTGCTGTTGTCCAGAGCTTGCTTTCTCACACAATGTTTGAGTGAGCCACAGGACACAGCCATTAGTTTATGGAAAACATACCAGCATAATTTTGATCACACTGTCTTAAACTCTCCATGTTAAAGAAATGCAGCAGATTTCCTCACGTTCTGTCTCCAAATCTTGCTTTCTGTTTTTTGGGGTTTTTTTTTAAGAACGGTAATACTGGCTTCTGGACTCTGTTTGTGTTCTTCTTCAGCATTGACTTTGTATTTTCCTCCCTTTCTGATATTCTTTTCCTTCCTTTTAACCCAGTATTGGTTTAAATTATTTCCCCCACTGTAAGTACTCATGCCCAATCCCTTCAGTCTCTGCTAACCACAGCAAATTAGTGTGATTTTCTTGGCAAGGACTTGTGCTTTACTTACGTACATAGGTGTTTATCCTAAAATTCATGAAACATCTATCTTTATTGTCTTCCATTTGAGAAAGGACATGTTTCAGGAGAGCTCCATCTGCCTCTGAATAAAGTCAACGTGAACAAACAAATAATTGTTAGAATTTATTTACTCTGGGCACCTGGTGTCCTGTGCAAGGTCAGGAAATCACACTAAGGAGCACTGTTTTCCTGCAACAGAACTAAAGGAGATACAGCTGTCTATCAGCTGGGTTAATTTCTCTCACATTGGAATAAGCAAATCTGACCTTTCTTGTTAAAATTCACATGTTATTTTATCATAGGAAATACAGAGATGTGCCTAGTAGCACACCTCACCTGGATCACCTCCAGTGAGGGTTTGTCAGCTCACTTGCTTGTTGCTGAGGCCAAGTGCTGAACAATGTCACCAAATCTTGGTAAGAAAGAAATTCTTTGTAAGCAGAGTGAGAGGTTCACTCTCAGAGATCTGCTCAATCATTTCCATTACAAACCAATTAATGGGTTAGAAGCTCCAGTTGAAAACCAGAGTGGTGTGGATAATGGTGTGGACAAAGGGAGATGTTGCCAGTGTACATTTCCAAGCCCTCTTGATGGATGTTACATTATTCACAAAGCGATGTGGCTTTTGGGTGCTTATGAGTAGTGAGTAGATCTGGATTTAGTGTCCCTGTCCCCCAAGGCCACTGCCCTTTGAGAGAGAACAGTGTGTACCACTGTGTTTGGCAGCCATGCTCCCAACCTGACACAGTCATTTTAGGGGGGGCTACAGAGCTGGCAGAGATGACTCATTCCGCCTCAGTGGCTCACTGAGGAGCTGCAGGGAGAAACTATTTATAACCAGACCTTTCAGGTTCAGTGCAGCAGCATCTTCAGCAGGAAGGGGACGAGAATGGGGATGGCACATAAGACTTCTCAGATACAGCTCAACCCCCACCCCAATATTGTCCCTAGGGCCACACAGACACCAGCTGGCTTCAGCCAGCATCTTTTTCAGGTATTCTGCTCAGCTGTCTGGGTGCTGTGGTCCTGGTGCAAGATTCTGGTGATAACTCATCAGCTTCTCAAACAGCAGGGAGACAACTGTGAATATCATCAATGTGAACAAAACACAAACTCTTTCTACTGTAGCTTCGAAGCTGACGCTGATTCTCTCTGACTCATGGCCATAGCATTATCACCTCTATCTTTTCTTTGTCCGTGTTTATCCCCAGCTCACCATTTAGATGAACTCTTGTCATGGGTGTTTTCAAGCAGGCTTTATGCTGCCAGCGAATCCCGTTTAAACCACTTGAGGTTTCTCTTCTATACAAGCTAACACTATAAAACTGTAGTTTCCTGATTTTTCTATTGACTCATTTCATCTTTAGGTGCTTCCATGACTCCACATGTGAAACAGAGATAATGATACCCCCTGAGTTAAGCACAGTGTGATCTATAGTGATTAAACACCACCTAAGTGGTAGTGTTATTATCAGAGTCACAGTACAATAGGAAAGCATTTTACAGAACAGTAGAGGACAGCATGTGTCAAAGAAAATATTTACTACAAACTCATATGTCTTTGCATCTAGGTAGCTGTGGACTTTATCTTGAAGCATATTAGCATACATAAAAGTTTTATGTCAAATTAAACTTCTTCAAGTTGTCTGTTTTCTTAACTGGCTTTTTAATTCAAAGCCACAAAACACCAGGGATCCTGTTATGTGAATGCTTACCTTGTTCTTATTCTACCTCTGTCCTTTTCTTAAACCAATTTGCATGCATGTCTGGAACTGGGCTGCGGTTAGATGGCTCCTTGTCTTCTGTCAGTCTATTGCTTCTTCCCATAGTTTAAATGCTGCATATCTGGCCCTTCATCTTCTCTTTTTTTCCTCTTTACTTCTTTCTTCCTCTCCATTCTTCATTCAGTAGACAATTGGCTCAGCAGTGTGCAGCTGTTGCACAGTTTGATCAGTGTAAACACTCTGTGTTAAGGCCATTTGGTAGATTGATATAGGTTTCCTTGGTGGTCTCTCTTTTGGCTGCCCTACATCCCTGTGCTATGGACCCAATGCTATATACCCTTTTTACAGTGGGTTGTGTTGATTATCTTCATACAGAAGCTTTTCAAGAAATAATTCTTGCCTTCAGCTTTGGCAACCAACTAAAGGGGAAGTCTACCTTGCATAAACCAAACAGTGCTGCAATTATAATTTATTTCTTGAAGTCCAGCTATAAGACTGCAGAGATATGTGACATGCACCTCATGACCTGCACTGGAGGTTGCCTCTGCACAGTAGTCAAAACTCTTCCTAGCTGGCACATTATTTTCTGTAATGTCTGTTTCATTTTGGGAAAAGTAGACATTTGGCTTTTACGGTTGCAAATAAACCTACGAAACATCAACAAAATGTAACTGGTGCAGAGATGTTTGTACTGGTCTTGAGAAAAAGAGACCGTATTTCAGGGACATAAGGTACAGTGGTTTGGTTTTTTTGGTTTTTTTTTTTTTTTNGTAAACTAAGGTGCTTATAACTCATAAGTGATTATAACTAGAATGTCAGCTTTGCTCTTCGTCTTCAGCAAATTTTACACAGTAGATAATATGGTTCTTAGAGCTGTTGGTTTATCTTTTCAGCAGCTGCCCTGTCTTCCCTTTGGCACTTTAGGTAGCCATGAGTACATGAGTATGGAAGTGCAGCTGGCTCCCCTGGGTATCTCATCACTCCACTTGGCCCAAGGCTTGCAACATTCTTAAGCAGACCCCTGGAAGGGGATCACAAGGATGGTCAATATAGCCAGAGAGTGCACAAGGAGGTGTATACAGGTTTGACTTCATGAACCCAGAACCAAGAGGGCTGGGAGCAGAACCGAAGAGTGTGCATACATGTCAGAGCCTGAAAGGATTTACTTCCCTGCATTTCCAATTGCTTGTTTTCTATTTGGGCAAAATCCCTTTTGACAGCCCAGGCGGTGAGCTTCTAATTCCTGTCTCCGGCTCATTTTTCACTTCAATCCCTCAGCGAACAGATTTTAATGCTTGATGGATTCAAACAAAATTATTTCTGTTCCTGTGGCTTTGCAAAAGCCTCTAGGGTGTGTGTATGTGCGTGCAGGGGAGGAGGGATGGGGCTTGTTTTCGATACACTCCAGTAAGCCTCCTCTCCAAGGGAGACCTATTTCATTTCTTCATTAAGGGCTTTCTTGTTGATGATTCCTCCCATGCTGTCCTCGTGGCTCTTGGGTCACAGGTGGATCTGTAAAACATTTGCTGTTCCAAGGGGTACAGGATACAATGTTCCAGATCAGTGTTTCTGCAGCAAGTGGGGATTCAGATAATATGACCATACTGTGCTTCCAGGAATAGCACTGGATTGAGGGGAATAACTGTGGGAAAACTTTCATACTCCCCAGCTCTTACTGGGAGTGAGACAACACCACGGGCTGAGGGATGGGGTTAGTGACTGAAGCATTATCTGGGTAATCAGTAGTGTTTAGCATCTTATTTGAACATGTGTACAATTCCCCTACTGCCATTGTAATGGACAAGTGTTGCTTTTTATTACAATTTCCAGGCTCTCTTGCCAGCAGAAATCACTGCAGGGAGCTGTGCAGGGGCTCTGCTTGCATAACATTCAGTAATCAGTCAGAATTTTAGCTGCTCAACGACCATGTGTTTCTCCTGGGCTTCTTCCACAGAGTTCCTGTGTCTGGGAGGCTAAACTATTTAAATGCTCGATATTTCACCCTTCTATTCAAACCAGATCATTATCATCAAAATTAACAAAACAATCACTCTATGATACACAGCTCTAATAAGGACTTATAACTAATAAAAGCTAAATATCCTCATTATTCTCTGAGGAATTTAGAGTGTAGCATAAAGTTGATGATGTCAATGTATACAGCTACTGTTTTTAGGGTATGCTAAACCCACTTGGTGATACCATATCTAGATTAAGTTGTTTCAAGTTATTATAACTGCTCCCAAGCTGTCACTTTGTCAGTCAAGGCAAAAATCCTGTTCCTGGAGTTGGAAATGTATTCTGTGTTTCTCTACAGCATATACCTATCTTCCCGGACAACCTCGTCTGTTCACAGCTTCCTGTGAGTATTTGCTTAGAGTTATTGGTCGTCATAAATGATGACACATGTTGTGTCATGTTTGTAAAGCTGGTGGATCTGGGGACTACAAGGTGTAACTTTTGAGTTTGTTCCTTTTTATCTATCTCTCTATATTATTTCAAACCCCGAGTTCCTCTAACTTCAGGTTTTTTCAGTATAAGTGTTCTAATTCTCATTTTTAATTTTGTTAAATACATTGTCTACAGGTGAAAAGCCCTATTTTATTAGTGTGGTTTTCTAATATGTTGCATCAGAGACTTAGCTTGCATTATAAATACTCAAAATTATACATAAAGCATGTGTTGAAGTTTTAGTTGTAAATACAGTAATAGTATTTCAAGAATTATTTATCTACTTAATATAGTCTTTCCTGTAATTGTATTTTTATTTCCACTTTGTCAATAATCCTCAAGATTTCAAGCCAGTGATAATAAATTGAAGTGGTAATGAACTTTGGAACTTTATTAATAAAATGATGCAAAGTCTGTTAGGTAGAAGAGGGCACTAATTTATGAAGCAATAGATACTACTGGCCTGAAAGCTTCAGCTAATTATTACAGCAATGGTACAGGCAAGTCTTCTTTTATGTATCTTTAGATTGTAAAAAAGAAATAAATCTAATTGACAGTTTCCTAAGGATCAATTAGAATTTTAATTCATTGTGAGTAATTTGGATTTACTTGCCTCAGATCAAATTATCTGATATTAAATACATATTAGCATCTGACTGCAACAGTTTTATCAAGAGAATTTTCCAATAAATGATAACTTATTTTAATACTGATTTCCATCACATCGCTGAAGTGAGGATAATGGAGACTGGAAGTTATCCACAGTGACGGAATATGGTGTCAGTACCACTGAGAAAGCAGCATGCTGGGTTTTCTCTGTTACTTGTCTTTTTTACTTAGTTGGTGACTGAGACCAATAAACCTTTCTGTCACTGGAAAGTCTTAGAGATATGACTGGTGCCTTTGAGCTGGAAAATCAGTATCAAGCTTTTCTCTGCATTCCATGTTGTACCAACTTTCCTACCTGTGCTGCCATTTGCTCAAGTCTAGGGCTTGCTGTGCCTCTGGCACAGTAAGTGATACTCTTGCCACTACCCTTAAATGTTTTTCAGTCTCCTATTTACTCATATATCTAGTCTCTATAATCCTTTAATAGTGACAGGCTTAGCAGTGTAATCTCTGAATTTTACCTGGATATCCCTTGCTCTATCTGTTGTTTTATTTTTTAATTGCACGTAAGACTGCATCTAGCATGGTACTTGTGTGTCATTGCCAAATTTAATAAATGTTTCATTTCCTTTAAAGCTGATAGCATATTCATTTCCCGCTGCAACACTGCACTTTTCCCCTGTGAACAGTTCACTGGAGGTGGCACTGCAGAGGCCTCGTCGGTGTTGAGCAAGCTCTGCTGCTGCTGCTGGCAAAATGTGCAAAGCTGATCTATGACATTTCTGGTGTCTTCTTCTGCATGCCAAATATTTTCTCAGTCCATCCTGGTTGTTATTATCATAGAGCATGTGTGGTTCTCCATGATTTGATCTTTGAGCTAAATGTGCTTATATCTCTCAGATCTTTTGTATGGTGTACTTTGTGTTTTCATGGAGTTTAGATCTCACTTGCACTTAATTCTGGACTGGATGACTGCCAGAGGCTGGTTCTTTGACCTTCTAACAGCTTCAAAAATTTTGAGGGTGAATCAATTCCCTATAAAGAGGACAGACCTTAATTTGAATTTTCTGAAAAATTCTAGGGAGAGACACCCTTAGTAATCTTTGAAAAGGTAAGAATCAGCCAGGCACATGCATTTCTTCACCTTCACTTTCCTTTTTTTTTTCATATTTGCCTAAAGAAAAGAAATCTTTACATTTCATTTTTATGTGAAGTGCACTATCTCATAGTGTGTATGGATTTCTAAGGAGTTTTCACTGCCAGAATTGACTGGAACCTCTTAAACATTTCAAATGCATCAAAATTGAGTATTAAGAAAAATAAAGCTTCTGATTGTCTTACATTTTACTGGCATACATGGCTTTTAGATACACATGGATTTATAGCACATACACATGCAATTTATGTTTTCCCAATTGTCTTCTGTATTTCCAGACTTTCAGCTCTTCTGGACATCTTGATAGCTTCTTCTTTTCCATTGAAGTTACACTGCTCGGCATCTTTTTATTCCTGATACCATATGGCATTCCTTAATCCCTCTGCACCCAAACTGCTTTCAAAGTTATTCCTCATTAGTGACGCATTTCCAGCTGTCTCTGCTTAACCCAATGAAGGCTTTTGCCATGTCCCCATTCCTGAGCCTGGGCAACTGAATAATTTACAGTTACAGTGG
Organism: Oreocharis arfaki; assembly: GCA_013398015.1. NCBI lineage: Eukaryota > Metazoa > Chordata > Aves > Passeriformes > Paramythiidae > Oreocharis > Oreocharis arfaki. Next base: position 48,515 of record VZRR01011636.1, read on the forward strand.
CCAAGGCTACGCCTTGGGAGGGAACATACTATAGGCAGTCCCTGCAGTAGAAGTCATGATGTGGGAATGACGCATTGGCAGAGAGGGTCAGTCTCCAGGTTTTTCCAAGAGGAGGATACCTTTTAAGTAAGAAATATATTCAAGATGCAGCCAATACTATTTGCCTGATTACAGTGTATTACAACCTGATATTTCAGTAGAACACAATGAAACTATCAGAGCAATTGTTCCCAGGAAAATCTCAGAGAAATGGCCTGGGCTCTCAAAATAAATACCGTTTAGGGCACTTCCTTGAGATACTGTTTTTGGAAAATAGGATCAGTCTCCAGAAAATAAATCTAATAAACCTCAGTTTGTTTATGTAGCATTGAGCCCTGTAAACATCCATGCTCATTCCTCTTGGCCACTGCTCTGGTGCGAGGAGCTGATATAGCCACTGAATGACAAAAGCACCAAGTGGGAATTGTGTTCTCACATCCTCTTCCCAGGACAGCCAGTACAGCCACAGGGGTGTAAATGAGCAGATGCTTTTCCCCTCTTGTGCAGATACCTTCTGTCAGAGAGTACATTGCTGAGCAAGAGTCTCTAGGCTGCACTCCTAAGTTTTGTCCCTTTTCTTCTGCACAAGTAGCTGCTGCTGCTGCTGCTGCTGCTAATAATAATAATAATAATAATAATAATAATAATAATAGTAATTGTTATGTGATGGTGCCGCTCTATTCCCCTTCTTCTAAGATGTTTCTGCCACAGCCTTTCCTGCCTTTTCTGCCTTTGATCACAACCAAGAAAATGGCTTTGACATTGTATGTATTCCCCTAGCCCACTGCAAAGTTCTAATCCTTCTAATAGCTGGAGGTTTTCAGTTTAAGTCTTTTATTAATATTCAATCTTAATTGTAAAGCACTTCAGTGATATCCAAAAGCCTGTCTTACATAACAGTCTTATCCACATTTGAGTCCTTCAGAGCTGGAGTGTCAGGAAAAACCTCTGTTTGATCTGCCTAGTCTGTCATTAGTCCTCACGCCTTTAATGCATAAACCCATTGGAAATTAACAATATGTTTCAAAAGTCTAAGCTCAGACAATGTATATTTTTAAATATTTGATATTATTAGAAAGAGTATGACTTGCTGTCATGTACATATTTAAGTGGTGTCGTGAACAGAGTCTCATAAAGTCTTCTGGGAGGCTTGTTTGCAGCTCTAAATCATCTGGAAAGTGAAAGAAGCTATAAGAAATTGAGGTAATTAACACATTTCATAAAATGCCAAAGTTGATAAGATCCTACTATGCCTTAGGTTTTCCTCAACTGGGTAAACAGATGAGAGCACCTGGAAACTGGCAACTATTTGTTTCCTGACAGTGGATATCCCAGAAATTCACTGAAAAGGAATAAAGGAGAGACGTTTTTGCTAATCAATAACAAATTTTTGAATTATGTTTTTTAAGATTTTAATTAATTGTAAATGAACATTCCCTTTCCTCTTACACTGATTCAGCTGTTTTAGGCAATTGCCAACTCTTCCCAATGTTTATATATTTTAGTAAAGACTAGGAGTGAGCCTTCACACTTAAACTGGCATATTAGAATGTGAACCCTTCATGTTTACTTAAGGAGATGTTTTTCCGAGGATTAATTCAACTCAGACATATATTGTTCAGATTGAACAAAACCCAAAGTGTAAAGATAGCCCAAAGTGAGAGCCTTTCCAGTAAACGAATGCAGGAAACACAGTTTTAAAACAGTCTGATGTTATTAATAAGCAGATAAAAGAGAGGTGTAAACTTGGGCTTCAGACAGCAAATATTAACATCTCCTTAAAACCCGCCGCAAAAGACAAAGGACATAACAGCACAGGTCCACAGTTTGCATTTAGAAGTCATATCCAGAGGCAGATTTCTGTTTCCTCCAGCTTCTGTACATGCTGTGTTGAAAGATTTTTAGAAGCCTGCAACATTTTCTCCTTTGTATCTGAACAGAGACTCTTAAAACCGAAAGCCTGAGAACCCCTTTGGAAAGCGGGAGTTACTGCCTGTGCTTCACATGGAAAGGAAATAAGCCATAGTGCAGTAAAGCTGAAATCACTGTAGGAACTCTTCTCTGAGGGGGAAATACCAGGATTTCTCATTTGTGATTCAAGCAAAATCATGGACAGTTAGGGTGGTCATTAACTCATCTTTTGACACCAGTTCCCTGCTTACACACTGGTGTATGTTGACTGCCTGAAAACTGCAAAGCTGATTTTTGCCACTGCACAGATAAAACTACTTATTCTATATGAGTTAACTTGATCCTTTAATAATTATGAAATAGAAATGCTTCTCTAGATGTTTAAAGGAATTGTTGGAAATTACTGAAAACCTACATTATTCAATATAATTTGGTAATTGTACTAATGAGATGTTAGATCCACTACCAAAACACAGCACCCCTCTGAAATGAGGAATACAAAGCATTTTGCAATGAACTTATTTCTACATTTGACAAAATGCTTTATATGAAATTGAAAGGTAATTTAGGCAGGGTGATACTACTTAAGCTGTAATTTTGTTCAGGACATCGGGTCTTTTATTTAACTCTTGAAAAAAAAAATAGATCTCCAAGATAAGGAATTCTCTGTGCCTTTGTCTAATTCCTTGTGCCAGTGTCACTGGTTGCAGCATCTTGCCCCTCTCCCTCCATGAGCCAGCTGACTCAGCAGGGAGGTGGGCATGCTTGCACAGGAGCTGTTTCAGCTGCTGCTGAAACAAGGTGTCCTTCCTCCACTGGCATCCTAGGGCTATTTGTCATCTGAAAGGGGCTACTGGCTGCTAATGGAAACCTGACCACATTTTGTAAACTCAGCTTCCTTTGTAACAACTTTCTTTCTGGTTATAAACCAGATGTGCCAAACCCTGTCTCTCCCTGGAGCTATATTCTACTTATAAATGTGCTGGTTATGTACCAGTATCAGTGTTCATTAAATAAAATATTTGAGAGAGAGCAGCTCAATCGAGAGAGAACAGCTGCCCCGGAGTTAGAGTGATTCACTCCAGTTGATCCCAAATGAATTTCAACTTACTATGGTTATTTCATACTCTTGCCTGTTTGTTGTATAACTGAGTTTATGTTGTATAACTAAGTCGTTCTGTGACATATTGAATTGTTCAGCTTGTATTTTAGTTGTTGGTGTTGAAAGAGTCAAAGGATGAAAGCAGCACCTACTTTAATTCTGATTTCCCAGGCACATCAAAAGTGGCAGAATAAAATATGAGGACTGATGTATGATAATCTTGATACACCTTAATACTCTTCCCACTGGAAAATAACCATCTCCCAAAATAAATACAAGAGGTCTTCTTTGCCAGGAGACTGGCCTGAGATCAGGCTGCCAGGCAATGAGCAAGCAGTAGCAATTTATTCAGCTTTGTCCCTAAACTACTTCCAACCCATATTGCAAGTATCTGGCCTTCAGTGCTGCTCTCTTTCCATTCCCTGAACTAATTCATTAAGCAGTTGATAAATAACCTTTTTTTCCTTTTTTTTAACTGGCAAAGATTAAATGTTCCTAGTTGGGAAAAAAAAGGCAAGCTTTTTACCTGATAATCAGGGATCCTTTTTAATGCAGCTGAAGAGTCCACCAGAAAAAAAAAAGAAGCAACCATAATCCTGTAGTCCAGATCACATTTCAGAAGGAGATGACTCCATCGCGTACATAGTTTATTGTGCTTGTAAAACATCTGCATGAGCTTGTGAAAAGCTTTGTTCTTACCAAAGAGCTTTGCTCAGGCCTTCTGAAAAGTATAAAATTATGAAGTGATTTAATTTTCTCCCTCTTAAGTTAATTGTTACCCTCAGTGTAAGCTAAAGACAAGCTGACCAATTGAGCATTCCTTTGTTATGTACTATTTGTCACTGTATCATTTTATGCCTTGAAACTGTGTCAAATGGAGAGAGAGACCACTGCCACTGTTAAAACCACATCAGTTTTGCTTCAGTGATTTTCAGAAGTTTGGAGGTTTTTTTCCTAGAACCTGTACTCAGACCTCTCCTTTAATGTGCTTCCTGCCTGGCTTGTGGTTCACCTCCACTTGCACGGCAGTGCTTTCTACAGAGATGTGACTGTGAAGTTGACTGTAGTTTGGCAACAGAGATGTCTGATATGAAAAAGGTGACATTTGCCAGCTGTAGGGTCTACAACTGCAAAGCTGAGCCAGCTATATCAGCTTAATTAATTGCATTCCTAGCAGTGAGAACTGAGACTGAGACTCAAAAAGGTAGGAAGGAGGTAGGGTGAGGAGTAATTCCAGGAAAATTATTTACTTTTGTTACATGCCTGGAGTAGGGGAGGTTGGATCCCTTCATAGGAGTCTGGCTAAAGTTAGGCCACACATGGTAGCTCAGGGAGCCCAGTTGTATCTGTCCCATTGAAAAGCATAATTTCTGTTACATCTTCTTTCATGTTATTTGGTTTTACAAACTAAGAAATGGTTGCATGAAATGTGGTCTCCTTCTCTGACTGGCCTCTTACGTGCCAACAACATGGAGCTGTGAAGGCAAGTCCAGGTCTGTGGCCTCACAAAGCATCACAGTGAAAAGGTTTTTGTTGTTTCTCTTTGGAAACAAACCCCGTCTTCCACACTGATGATTGCACCTACCTATTTTTCTCACTGCAAGCTTTGTGAGCACAGCCTGGCCCTCTGGCCAGTCCTGTATATTTACATTATAATGTAAAGGGAGCTTCACCTTTGTCCCTAAACACTTCTTCTGTCCCTTATCTCTCCATCATCTGGCTTTTCTACAACTGTTTTTCCTGTCATTCATCCATTTCTCTTGTGGACTGTTATTTTTGTTCCATTACCCTTCATCCTCCTTTCCCATTCCTGTAGGCTTATTACAGGATCACACTGCAGCCTTTCCACCTTCAATGCTATTTGACCACAGAAAACAGTGACAACCAATCTATCTGCCACCATCCTGACAAAGGGAAGTTCTCTCTTTGCAATCAGGATGTAAGTAACCTGAAGGGTGGATTTGAGCACAGAGATTACAGCTGGAACAATAATGCCTTTGTAATAATGTCTGGATTATTCCTCTCCTGTGGAGAAAAACTTGAAGAGAAATACCAAGTCTTCAAGCAAACAGAATCTCCAGCTGTCAGTGCTTTTGCTTCCTCTGGAAGAGACACATGCCTGTCCAAATACAGTATGCCTGAAGACCAACACTTGGCATCTATATGACTATTGAAACATGCTATGTTTCTGAAACCCTCTAAAAGCAATGGAGGCAAAAGGTCATATGAGTGCTAGGCAGTTCATCTTCTGTTACAGGACAGATTCCTGATTAGTATCCTGATTCTCAGCCCAGACCAGCTTAGAATTTAGTTTGCTTTAGTAAATTGTTTGTATGATATCATACTTACCCTAGATGATTATGTTCTTGAAAATGCAGGTGAGAGAAATAATAAAGACTAAGAAACTAGAACCAAGAGAACTGCTGCAAAACATCACAGACATTTTGTGCCTTCCTGTGGAGATTAACAGCAGGTCAGCAAGCCTGTCTGAGTCTGAATCTGACATTGATCTCAGCACAATCGGTGTCTACCGGTGAGAAACTTAATCAAGAGAAGCAAGAAATTCAAAACAATAGAGAGTAAACAGCAACACAGCTGCAGCTGGCATTTTGTTTAGATTCTTGAGATGCCTATGTTGTAGATAACTAATAATAGTATAGTGTAATTAAAATAGCCAATGAACCTGTTGTAGTAGTTAAGCAACCAATAGACAGTTATCATGAATGATAAACATACAAAAGTTTGTATGTTTATATATGACACGTATATATATGACACTAGCTTTTGAAATAAATGCTTTTTGCCTGCACTTTATGTTAGAATTAGTGCGTGTGGTGTCCGCCTCAACTGCAACACCTTCCCATCAACAGCTTGCTGAAGATTTTTTTATGGGCAGTGCTCACACATTTTACTCTTGAATTCCTTTTCTAGGCCTTTAACTGAAATGGAAATACACTCTCCTGAATTCAGGGCAGGCAATGCAGCCCTTGTTTGTTTTAACAGTATTCTCATTTTTGTCAAAAATTTTCTCTATGCATAAGTAAAGTCAAAAAGAATTGACCAAGCCCTTCCCCCAAAAATGCTTGTGCATTTGCTTACGGGCATGCTTTATGATAAGCACTCTTACAGAAAGCCACGATTTTACACTTGCAGGCAGTGCTGTTTGTCATTGCACGCTGGAATTGGATCTACCTTCCCCCCCCAGCCTCAGGCTACTCACTTGCTCCAGAATCCCCCAGGTTCGGGAGGGAAGCGCACCTCCTCTCTGGCTTGGCCTTGGACTGAGTCACATGGGTAGTTTAACTTAGCTCTGTCTCGGGAAGCAGAGAGCATGCATGTTACATAATATGATCTTAGTGTCTTGAGGATTCAGGCCTGTCCTCTTTTGTGCTGCCAGATGGAAAAGGAGCCATGCTCTCTCTGGAGAGATGTCCCTGCACATCTCGCTGCTCAGCCCTGCTAGAATTAATGTACTTCTCTCTGCAGTGGGGCGCTGCTGTTCCCTGGCATTTGGCTTCAGAGTAACTAGCTCTTTAGTATGCAGTGGATGCTATGCAGCCACTGGGATCCCAAGATTAATTTGTCTAGAAAAAAGATACATGAAAGAATCTCCAAAAGGTATGTGTGGAACGATGTACTCCAGATTCTCTCAATAGCTGGGGTTTGTTCCGAGCTGAAACCCAGATACAGGTGTTGGGGACAGCCATGTTTCTGCTTTGTGCTCTCACTCTGTCCCATTACACACTTTTTTCAGTGGCTGCTGCTGTTTTGTTACTCAGTTCTGTAACATGGCCCCTGCCTGCATTATTGCCTCTGTTAGTCAAGCTGTTTCATGCCTTGATCCCTGATGTGCTCTCCAAAGTGATGAATCACACCTCCACTAGTGAGTGCCTTCTAACTAATGAGGTATATGCTCCAATTTCTGCAATGCTCACTTGATTGAGGCAAGGAGCTACAACCCACCTGTAGACAGAAATGGCACTACAGTCCTCAGGAATAGCTCAAAAGACCCCAAGGAGGGTGAGGGCAGTGTTAGTCGGACTAAAGAGGAATCTTATCTGTGAGACTTTCTCACAACAATGCCTCATCAGCACCAGCTCTAACTCCAAAAACGGCAGCTTCTCTAGAAGCAATGTTACATCCTGATGGAATTAACTTCCCAAGACATGGAGCTACTGAGAAATGTTAATTTCAGTTTCCTGCTACCTCTGAGATTCCTGGCAGAACATGTAGCAGCCATGGCTCCAGCAATGCAGGTGTGGTAGGGAAAGCCAGGACTCACGTTCATCCAGCCATGACTAGTGATTCTGCACTGCTGATAACAGACAGGAGCAGCCTGTTCTGAAATAAAAACCAGCCCACAACAAAATCCCAAAAAGGTACCTTGGCTATGATTAGGAGCTGAAATGACGCTGCAGGTTTGAGTGGAAAGTTGGTGCTTGACAAACGTCCCTGCCATGAACCCCTTCAACAGCCCATTTAGCCACCACAACAGCTGCTGCCAAGAGTCCTAAGCAGGAAAGGGGAAGAAGGACCAGCCTCTTCTGCTCTTTGCCATCCTGAGGATGGATGGAGGACACCTTATGCAGGAATTGCACATGGCTGGTGTGCATCTGGTGCTGATAGCATAGCTGAAGAGATGGAGCACACTGAGCCGGGGCTGCAGCATCTTCTTTTTTCCATGGCAGCTTTGCCCTGACCAGCACATGTGTCTGTGGAGGTGGGGGTACAGCAGGACAGGCTGCAATGGGACCCCAGGCTGCAGAGAACTTGTACTTGGATTGTTGCAGAGAAGACTGTCATCACATAGTAACTGCTGTGCATGTGCCAGCAGGAGCAGAGGGAGCATGAGTAAGCTTATTATGCGATAATCACACCTTCATCTTTCTGGGTAGATAAACTGCTGAGGTATCCAAGTCTGGCAGCGAGGCACAATCACTGTCTGAGGATGAGCAAGAAGCAACTGGGACCTTTCCCCATTGGAAACATATGTCTGATTCGATGCCATTATCTCTTTCTGTTTTTAAACAGAACATCATTATTGAACCACCTGTTGCCACTTAATTACCTGTGTTTGATTACAAAGAAGTAATCGGCTTTTTAGGTACAAACTCCTTCATTTTTCTATCCTTTCATGAACGTCCCCTAGCAAAACTTCTACATCCATTTCAAAGCCTGCATCAAAACTTCTCCTGTGAGCTATGTCAGGCACACAGCAGCCCAGCCTCCTCTCCTGAACTTTGTGAAATTTGGATCAAGACTTTGACTTGATCAAGACTCTGTTATATCGACCAGACCTACAGATGCTGACCTCTGAGGCCAGTGTCCACCGCGGCCCCGTGTCGGTAGGTTGAACACACAGGCGGAGCACTCAGGTCGGCCACGAACCCCACAGCATGCTGGGTCCCGGTTGCGGTGCGGAGGAACTCTCCGAGGGGCACACGTGTGGGCAGGTGGGTGCCCCCCACGGGGCAGGGGTGCTCGCCTTCCCGGCTCTGCCCTCGGAGTCACTCAGCTCCTTTCCTGGGAGCCTCGGGAGTGAGGCCTCCCCCACCGTCACCCCCGANCGGCGCCGCTTTGCCTGCGGCGCACCCCGGCCCGAGCTAGCCCCCGGCGCGGGGAGGCCCCGGCTCACCTGGAGAGGCGGCGGCGGCGGCGGGGGGGGGGACGGTGCCCGCCAGCCCCCGCCGGAGCGCCCCTACCGCGGCCTTTGTCTCCGCTGTCACATGGGCCGCGGTGCGGGATTTAAGCGGGTGTCCGCAGGACATGCCATGAGCGGCGCGCCGCAGCCCTGCCCGCAGCGGCAGCGCTCCGCCCGGCCGGAGATGCGGCTCTAGCGGCCCCGCGATGAGCGGCTCCTCCATGGCGAAGAGCGAGTCCCGCACTTCGCTGCTGAAGGCGGCGGGGAGCCGGCGGGTGGCAGGCGGCCAACCCCAGCCCCACGGCAGCCGCGTCCGGGACGGCAAAGGACAAGGCGGGCAGATGGGGAGGGAGCCGAGCCAGGAGCAGCTCCCCGGGGAGCCCAGTGCCCGCAGGCCGCTCTGCCACCCGGGCGCCCGGGAGGACGGAGCGAGGGGCGCGGGGAAGCTGTCACATGGACGGGGGGAGAGCCAGCCCGAGCCGGCGGAAGGAGGTCCAAGGAGAGGCAGCGGCAAGGAACCGGTGCGGACATCCAGGCAGCATCACCACCTCCCGCCGCACGCCAGCCACGGTCACCCCCAGGACCAGCATCAGCTCTCAGACAGGGATGGGGAGGAGGCAGAGGAGGACTTTTTCTTCAGTCACGGGCAGAGGTCCAGCAGAGAATCCCTGAAGCTCTCGGAAGGCGCTTCACCTCTGTCCAAATCCAGCAGCAAGTGCTCCACCAAGTCCTGCGGCAGCGATCGGTCTGTGGAAGTGGATCCCCTCATCCAGCAGCTGCACCCCATGCTCAGCTCGGTCTTTGGCCAGGTAAGGGGCAAAGCGCCCCTCGCCACCCACCCCTCCCTCTCTTTCCACCCTCCTTCCCTCCACGCCTCCTCCTCCTGCGGCTCACAGACCTTCGGCTCCTCGCTCTGGAGCCCCCCGCGCCCCCGGGCTCAGCCCGCAGCTGTAAATGCACTGCTTCCTGGCCTCCCCTGCCGAACTTCTCCCGGCGCTGCGGCACGGCCGGGGCGCTGCGGGGTCGGCGCCGAGGAGGGCTCCGTGCCGGGGACGGGGCGCGGGTCAGAGCCCCCGGCGCCCGGGGGCCCCGCCGGGCGCTGCGGAGGGCGCTCTCGGTGGTGCTGACGGGGGAAGTGCCAATGCTTTCCCTGTCGCCGAGGGAAGTTGTGGCTCTGCCTGCTGAGAGTGAGAGTCAGAGAAGCGGATTTTAAAAAGCTATTTACTTATTAGATTCCATCTCTCTGGCACCCCGCCTTGCTTTGCTGTATTTGTTTACATCTCCTTATGGTACATTTCTGTACAATCAGCATATGAATCATTTCTGATGGCAGAAGCTGTCAGGAGAAGGTAGTGGGGAGGACGGCAAAAAAAAAATCCTAACCCAATTCCAAAGCTTTCCCAGTCACTATGTTAGAATGGAACAGATGCTTTTGGTGTTTGCAAGCTCTCTTGGTACAAAGCTGCCACTTTTAGCTGCTTTTGGTACTGAAATTACCCAACAGGGTTACCCTCTAAAAATGAAAAGGCAGAGGGAGACTAGATTGAAATTTTCTTTTAGAGACACCTAGGGATGTTACTGGAAAATGTAATGTCTGGGAAGATTAATGTAACTGCAGTCTTCCAGAAGCACAATTATAGGTATAAGCCAGTAGCCTAGGTGGCTAAGTTCCAGCCCTAGAAATGATCGATTAAACCAGAATTATGATTTCTGGAGTTTATCGTTGAGTCTTTTCTTTCTCTCTCTCTTTTTCTTTTTCTTTTTTTAATGCATGTTTGGGAGGCTTTGCATGGAGTCCATTCAGACTGAGATTATGGAGAGAATTAGAAAAAATTTTGTAATTGGGTGATACACCCGTATGTTTAATATGGGAGTATTGTCTATTTCTGTTCATCTTGACTTCTCCAGATAAAAATCAAAGCACATCTGTTCTCTCCAAAGCACAACAGTTTTCCATCCTCACTGACAGTCTGCTGTTTAGGACTGTTACACTTGTGTTTAACTCAAAACAAGTATTACCCTCTCTGTGCCAATGGTGCACCCGAAGTCTAGATAAAAATTCTGTTGTAACAATAAGGAAGAGCCTGGTCAGAGATAGATGCTCAACCAGGTTACAAAAAGCAGTATTTGAGCACCAGGCTTTGAAATCTGTGGTCTTGGCTCTGACTTACGGTGTAGTTCTGAGGGAACTGAAGATGTATCCGAGAAGAGATGTTAAGTCTATGGAGCTGTACGTCCCCAAAGCGTCAGAAAGACAAACAAATCCACTCACTGAAACCCCTCTGGTTTTGAACTCAATCCTTACCCGAATGGCATCTTTATTTTACCTGCTCTGCTGCTTGCATTCCAGTGTCAAAAGACACTTCTGAAAGCTGTAAATGTAGCAAAATTTATCTGTGCTGTTGAACAATGCCTTTTACAGAAATGAGAGAGATACAATTCTAGTTTTCACTTTTTCACTGAGTACATTGCACCACTGCTTACACACACACACATCAGCATCTTTCTTTTAGAGCATAGTGTTATTTATTCCCTTTTCTCTCTCTATTCATCTCTCACTTGCTTTCTTTGAAGTAACTATGACAGAATGAAAATTTAGTGGAGATTTTAGGACTGACTTTTAGGAGTGGGCTGTAGTAGATCCCCCTGTACAGGGGCAAGATGGGGAACTATAATTTAGGAAACACAAAGAGCTGGTTACAGAAAGAGATACATGAAGCTCTTTTTTTGTAGTGATATCAAAATCCTGGGATGAATAAAAGCCCAGGGGTAAGATGTATGGAAATTGTGTCATAGCACAGAATGATACACATTTTGTTTCTGTGAATGAAGAAATAAATGCTTGGCATTGTGTAAAAATGTGCATGAAGGTTTGAGACAGGCAAGGACTTACACCTGCAAGAGCCCAGGCTGCAGCCTGGGCTGTGGCAGGGTCAGAGGTGCAGGCATATCCAGGGTTGCAGTCCAAGGCTGCAAGTGCTGTAGCACCAGTCTGCTCCACATTGTGATTAGAAGACAGCAACAGTTCAGCAGATCATTCATTTAATATGAGAACTTCTTTCTAGCCCATACATCCCACTGCGAAACAGTTAAAACAGTAATTTTGCGGTACATAGGAGAGGAGCACAGTGATGCATATCTGCAGCAGCAGAGCACTGTGGTCCAGCAGCACCAGTATATCTTGTCCCATCTCTACAGATGTGGAACATCATCACCTTGTTCCATGGTGGTGCAGTGATGTGGTCGCAGATGCAGACACTACAGTGGTACAATCAGATACACAGAAAAGATTGCAGGGATGACTCCATGGAGGATGTCATTATTGCAGTAACAGCAAAAAGGAGCAGTTCAGGACTAGAGGGTTGTGTCTGAGTGAGACAGATTTGTAGCTGTGCAGAAAAAAAGACGGAGTGAAGGAAGAAGTGCTGTGTTTATATAACCAGCACAGCAATATAGTGCACTGTGGGTGTGTACTCCAGGAGAATGCTAAGATACTGCCAGGATACAGGATGCAGTGATATTTTATTAATTAGCCTTATGCTGTATTGGTGCAGTGATGTTCTAATACCATTAAGCAGTAATACTCTTTTAGGATATTTTACCATTTTGAATTGAGTGGTATATGAATTAACAAAAGTAGGGTATTGTAATGATGCATTAAGTATAAGCCAGGATGTCATCGTAGCCTAATGACATGTTTGCACACTGGCTCGGTGTGGCAGTTGCAGAAGAGCATTCTGCTGTGGAGTTTATACTGGGTTAAGATGCAGTGCGTGCAGCTCTGTGTGCCTGAAGAACATGGCACTGACAATGCAGTGGTGTGGTAAAGCAATCCTGGGGCAGTACAGAGATGTGGTACTGGTGCCGTGTGGTAGGAGTTTGGCAGTGCCTGGGTGGGATAATTGTGGAGTGTTGTAGCATGACAGAAGAGTTTAGCAGTCTACTGATGTAGTAATACAATATTCCAGACAAAAGCCATTCTATACAGCAGTGATCACTTCTGGTGTGATATTTGCAAAGGGCTGTGCTGATCTGACAGCACCATCCCACTGTAGCAGAAGGCAGCAAGGCAAGTATTACCACCATGCTGCAGCTTTGGAAGCACGGCTGTGAGTTAGCATGAGGACAATACCACAGACTTACCTGGTGAGAGTGCAGTGTGAGTATGGGCTGGTTTTATGTGGGACAGTGGGACAGCAGTGTTTTAAAGTGGCCCTGCAGTGGCAGGAGCTCAGTGCAGTGCGAGAGCAGTGCTGTGACTCATGGGTGTAGTTGGCAAGGGATGTGTGAGTGAGATAATGCAGCAAGTGGGAAAGTGGCAAGAAAAGGGAGCGTGAGGAGGATGTTTCCTATAATTTTGGCCTGATAGGATAGTACTGGAGTGGTCAAGTGGCAAAAGAGTATTGTGAAGCATAAGGGAGCATGCTTATTACCCCTGCAGAGCAGAAGCGCATGAGGGTTCTGTAGTGTCTCTAGTGCGGCTACAGATCATAGTTCAGCAACAGAAGAAGAATGGTGACTCCTCGGCAGCTGGGGTGGTGGTGAGGTGGCAGCCTGACAGCAAAACAGTTTATTAAGTGACATCAGTAGCAACAGAAGCACAGAGACCGGGACAGCAGTGTGGTGGCAGCAGGACCACAGTGCAAGTTTTGTGGCATTCCTGGGGCAGCGGTGATGTAGCTGCAGTGCCTACAGTGCAGCAGCCGCTTGGCACCTGGCTCACCACAACTCTGAACGGGGACTGCGGCACAGAGAGCTGCCGGTTGTCTTCGCTTCATTCCTCCTCTGCCTCAGCGCTGGCCTAGCTGGCACCTTCAAGAAGAGATTTTTCTGGGCATTTGCTATGCAATAATTATCTGTAAGTGATCCTGCCATGTGAGACCTGAACGTTTTCAGAGCCATTTAGCTTTCACACCCAGCCTGACTGTTAAATTTTTGAGTGAAGTGATTCCTCAACAGTTGTTTGTCAATTGCCTTTGGTAGCACAGGGATCAAAGGGGTCAAACAATTGCCATAGAGGATCATGAAATATTTACAGGCTTCTGCTGTTAGCACTGTGGCCAAACAAGCTTTTGCATTTCTATTTGTACAGGGAGTTTAAAGCCTCTCCTGCACCATCCTCCATTCCTGCTTTAATGTCTGTGTCCACATTACCATTAAAATAGGGAAGGAATGTTTCTGCATTTCTTGTAAAATTTTCCTTTTCTTGTCTTGCTCCATCCTCCTTTATTCTTGAGCTTTAGTTCTTCATAACAGGTTTTAATGGACCTTACAGCAAACTGGGATGACAGAAGTGGCCCCATTTTGGGGCAGAAGGTCTCTCCAGGCTGCCTGTGTGGAAAGTATGTGTCAAGAACATTCTTTTCTCACTAACCAGTAGTGTGTAGGGAAAAGGTGCCTTGTAGAGGAAAAAAAGCCTCCCACCTTTCTGGTCTTCTCATCTGCCAGATGACTTTGTTCCCTCCAAGGTCTTTGGCTTCAGCTGATTTTTGCCCAAGAGCAGTCACTGCATCAGAACCATTTTTGGATCTCCACACGTGGAGAGCTAGGAAGCCCCGGCCAGCCCGGCCAGGGAAGAGTGGCTCCTGGCTCAGTAATGGAAGTTTTCAGCTGGCCCTGTGTATTAGCGAGGGAGGCTGCAGCTTGTTGGGCTGCTCTGAAGCAATGATGCCAGCATTGGAAACTTTCATGTGTCACGCTGTGGGGTGGTGAGGTGAAGGTGAAAGTTCTGGGTTTCCAGGTGCTCGTGTGCTGTGTTGTGCCTGTAAGGCAGGTGAAGCAGTGGCATGTCAGGGCTCATGACAAACTGAGACAGTCTCTAACTAAATTGCTCATTAACGCTGTTAAATCGGCAGAGTAATTTGGGGTGAATAGCTTTCTTTCTGGCTTAGCATGACTGACCGAGGTGATGCGGGTCCCGTGGCACAGTCTTGGCTTGCTTGGAGTATGGAGCGTGAGTGCACAGATTAGGAGGCAGAAAAAAACCGGAGAAATGCCGTATCCTGCACCGACTTTTCCTCCGTGTTTTATGGCACCTCTGAAGGCTTGTACCGGCCCCAAAAGGGTCCCTAAAGGGCGCGGGCGAAGAGGGAAGGCAGTGGCCACAGGGGTCACTCCCGCGGACAGCAGTATTCCCCCGCTGCTGCCCGTCCCGCCTGGGCTCCCCGGGAACGGCGCTGCCCCGGGGCGGCCTGTCCCCCTCGCACTCCGCCGCGGGGCTCCGGGACAGC
>VZRR01011637.1:5392-23119 GCA_013398015.1 Oreocharis arfaki
AAAAAAAAGCATATCTATAAAATCAGTTTCATGTGGTCAAGTGGCCTTCAACATTTGAATTCAAATGTCTTAGAAATTTACCTCCCCTCAGCTAAGATGTGGTAATTGACCAAGTGTATTTTCCTGTTTTAAATTCAAAGTAAACTTATCCTATTTACTGTTCTGGTTACATCCTAAAGTATTTGCAGTTAGTTATTTGGGATTACATTTCCACGTTCAGGTAAGCTATAAGTCTGGGAGTGTGGATTCGCACTAGTAAGATAACTCCTGAACTTAGAGAAGGAGTCTCAAAAGGCAAAAGTTCATTTAAGAAAAAAGAACGTATTTTCTGCTAGCATATATTAACATTTAAAGTATGACAAACAACAAGTCAAAGCTGGGTCCCTATTACAATTTGCAGTTCTAGGCCATGTCAGAGAAAACAGCTGAGGTCTTTGAAATAAGCTGAGTCAAGGACACAGAGACACACTTCTTGCTTTGGCATTCAGGCAATTGAGTAAGGCTCAGGAAGGATGCTTTAGAGCACAAGGAAAGCAGTTAAGGTTATAACACTACACAAGTAGTGAAAATACTTTATCCAGATAAAAATAGTACCTTTATATCAGTGCTAAAAAATAAGTGTAAAAGATGAAATAATCAGTGAAAAATAAAATAGATAATTTCTTCAATGGAGAAACTGTTTCATTGGCTTGTAACCTAAAAAGTAATTATAAAAAATACGCAGTACAGATGTCAGCACTGTCTGTAGCTCATTAGGTTACCTGAAACAATGGGACAGATTCTGATCGAATTCCTGTTGGATATAAACCTAAAATAAGTTCCATGATGCCATCACACTTTTTTTTCCTGCTCTGGAGAACAACCACAAAGCAGAAAGTCCTTTTGCTTTCTTTCCAACACAGTCCAGGGAAATTGCACATCCTTGTTTAAACCCTTTTGGTTACTTTCTGAAGCCAACACAAGGGTTTGTATGAAATGAATAAATGAGCATATCTCCCACCACAGAAACACAGAGATACAGGGCTTCTCATCCCATCCCCTCTTGCATGCCTCTTGCCAAGTCTGACACGATCCATCATAGTAGAAAATGTTGCCAGGCTAGTGCCCCTCTAAGATTAACATATTTGAACAAAATATAAGGCAGTGCAAATTTTGTCTCTCTGCAGCAAATCAATGAGTCTGGTTTTAAAACTGATCTGCAGACTGGATGTCTTTCACTGAGGGCATTTGTCCCAGGGCATTATTTCTCAGCAGGGAAGAAAACAAAATCAAGATTAACAATAATAAGCTTTTATTATTTGTCTTTGTATCTGTTTTACCATCTCTAGAAAGAGGCCTTGTTTGGGGGATTTCAGGTTAAAAGGCATATAGATTAAAAATCCCTGGAATGTTCTACCATATTGCCTTAGATTTAGAGTTACTTTTCTTCACTGTTCAAGATACTGCTCATTTACTATCAGACTTATTTTTATTTCAATTCAATGTGCTGCAATTTATCTTGGAGAGAATAATGGTAAAAATGTAAACTTTCTATCCGTAGTTTCACTTTTACCCTAATTCTGTGGTCCATGGTCTCCACTGTCTCTGTGCTGTTGGACTATGCCGTTGTCCCTCAGGAGACAGACATCTCCTCTTTTAAGTGGCACTAGCTGTCAGCTGGTCCACACAAGTGCACATGATCCCGTTCTCCTTTTGTTTGAGAGGCAAATAGTTTTTTGAGATGAAGATGACATAAAG
This sequence comes from Oreocharis arfaki, assembly GCA_013398015.1. Classification (NCBI taxonomy): domain Eukaryota; kingdom Metazoa; phylum Chordata; class Aves; order Passeriformes; family Paramythiidae; genus Oreocharis; species Oreocharis arfaki. Next base: position 7,130 of record VZRR01011637.1, read on the forward strand.
TTGCAATTCCACTCTGGTCTTCAGATGTGTATTTTCCATGCCATTTACCTCCTGTCACTGATTTTCAGCAATTTTTGCAAAGATATTTAACTGTGTATATGATTAAATGGGTAAGATTTTGGAGTCTTCCTCTGATCATTTCTTTTTTCTTCATTCATAAGCCACATGGAGAGCAGAGTTTAAATAGCAAATTGACATCTGCCACACAGTCGTATGGGGCCTGTCTATATTTAGATTGATGTCTATAGGAGCTACACTCATCAGGACCATCCTTAGTCAGAAGACTGTAATTACAGCACCAGAGTCTTGCTTTCCTCCTGGACTGAATCTGGAGTCACATCACAGAACTTGCCTGATGGAATAAAAAGTAATCACTGCTTCCCACTACTCAAGCAGGGCTTCCAGTCAAGTTTAAGCCAGGTTGGAAGAGTTCCTGGTTTGTGAACATGGAGAAGATGGCTTCTGTCCATGTATAGCTTGAGTGTTGTCACATGGCAATGGAATATAAAGTTGATACAGCATTCAGAATGATTGAAAAAACAGGGTTTTGGTACATGAGTGTTTTGTGAAATTTTGAAAATAAATGGATAAGTGCAGAAGACATTAAGACTTTTAAAGGCTTTTCTTTGATAGACTTATGTCTTAGTTTGCTTAGAAGTCAGGGAAGAAATCTAAACTTGAATAAAAAAAGACATCTGAAAGTGTGTCCAAGACTAAGACAACTTTGGTAGCAAAATTCTCTGTTCAAAAAGCCTGCAGGCTGAGATGGTCAGCAAGAGCTTCTGGCACCTGAAACTGAAACACATTTAAAACTGGCTTAAACATGGCAACTTTGGGTTCAAAGTCTGGGTTCATCATCTGGAAAATGTTTTGATTTGCTAATTTGTGCTGGTTTGAAAGTAACCCAGTGGGAGAAATGAACCCCACTGTGGCAGGACATGTCTACCCCCTCTCTGTACCACAGATGGCTGGTGAAAATGCAGGATAAGTCGGGCAGGTCACAGGCCAAACATGAGGTATCTCTGGCACCAAAGAGCTCAGGCCAGCAGCTAAGAATCAACATCTTAGTCTGGAAAGCAAATGTGGGAAGAGATGAAAGAAATACTCTTGACCAAAAGATGTGGTTCTTACATCTGTAAAAGTCCACACAAATTATCACAGAGCAGAAGTCTTTTACACACTCCTTGAGAATGTGTGGGAAGATTTCTCCCCTTTAGTCCAGATGCGGGCTTTTGAGGTTACTTTTCTGGGAATTGAAAGAAAGGAATTTCAATGTCTACGCCTTCAAGAATTGGTGGTAAGAAACAATGAATCCTAAGCTATACTATTTCTTAGCTAGCTGTAATTTTAATGGTACCTTTAACCCCGCATGTATACTATAGTATTCCCTTTTGTCTTCTCCCTGTGTAGTAATAGTTTGTTTTAAGTCTTATGTCTGTTAGTTTTGTGTCTATTAAATAAATAATTCATTTTATAATAGACCAGATCAGCCATTATTAAAGATTTTGCACATAACAGTGGATCTTAGGGTGCTGGCCACCTCAATACAGCCACTGCCTGCTGCCAGAGGTCTGGGCAACAGACAGGGGCTGAGTTAAACTTACTTCATCCATTCATAACACCCACACAATTACGGTGAGAGGGATTACAGGCCAGAGTTACAATTTAATAGAAAGATTACATTAAATGCAATGATACACATATAAACTGGCCTAAATCCGCAAATTAAGAGTATAACCTGGCACCCTGTTGGTCAGAGTGGTGGTCTCAGTCCTATCAAATAGTGGTTGCAGTTGAAAGCAGTGGCCCTCTGAAAGTTCTGATCCTCCTCTGGATCCATCCCATGGTGGTGGTATCCCAAGGCCCCAACAACATATGGTCAGGTTCAGGTGGGAACACTCAGCACCTCCTTCAGGGTGGGGAGTTTCACAATGGAATGATGTAATATTGTGAGTCATTGGATATTTCTGGGAGTTCTTGATGGTCTTAAGTTGTTGCAGCTGTTCATTATGCTGGTGCTGTTGAGCAATTACAGTCCATTAGCAGAGATGACCTCCCTCAGCTTGGGTAACTGTGCTGGTACTTCCCCAGAGGGAGTTCTCATGTCTGAGTCATTTGTGAAGAAAAAGAAACTCGCAGGGTTTGCCGCTTCTCCCCTATCTCATTTAACACCCAACCTGTAGCCTGCGGGGTAGGGTGTGCACTGGGCAGCTACTGTGAATGACCCATCATTAACAGTTTGTCAGAAATGGCATAGAGGGGAGTAGAATACAAGGTTTTTGATTACCCCACATTACCACTATCCTTCTGTAACCCAGGACATAATTGTATATAAATAAATTCACATTGACATCACACCACATCGCATGAGGTGAGGGGTGCTGCCACCACAACCCTGACCAAACTCTCACTGTGATGCAGCTACTCTTTGGCTTGAGGGAACAAAAGCAGCATCGTTGTGCTGGCAGAGCAGTGTGAAAACATGCACTGCAGTGTGCACAAGGCTTTCAGGCCTCTGATCACGCTTTGGTTATATCTGCCTTTTCTTATCATTTCACGTCAGAGCCTGAAATGCCCTTCACATGCTGCTCAAAGGGACTAGTCCTCTCACAGAAAGAGGAAGATGTTTTGCCAGCTGAGAAACACCTGGCTTTCTGTGACACCAGACAAATGTGGAGTGCAAATGGCAGCTATATATAATATATTTTGAAAAGGCTTGTGCTTTCACCTGGTTGTACTGCAGTGCTTCGTGGTCAGTCCTGAGCCCCTCTTTGTCTGGTGCGGTGCCCAAAGGTGGAGGGAGAAGGTGCCTTCTGTCCCTGCCAGTCTAACCACAGTAGACCGTGTTGTCACAAACCAATATACAGGAAAGCTTTTGAAATTCTACTGCCTGTTCCAGTGATGTAGAAACCAAAGTAAAATGTCCTTGGTGGGAGATTATGATATTCCAAGGAGAGGATTTGAGAATTTCTCAGTTGTTGGTGGTCAGTGATGCAGCATTCTCTGGGGAGTAATCAACTGACAGGAAATGCTCACTCACTCATTTCTGCAGAGAAAATGAATAAGAGAAAGGGTTTGTATATTCCTAGTTTGGGCATTTTTTTTTTCTATTTTTATTCTATTTAATAAGATGGCCTGTGCCAGAGAAAATAAACTCTTTCTTTTTCTCCATTCCTAATCTCTCAATATGATATAAATACCATCTCACAATTTATCACTGTTAATTAATATGTACTTTCATTACCATCCTTTTGGAGAGCTCATTATCTCAAGGAATGTAACTCTTCATTCAAACATTTCATTTGTAGCAGGAGAAAGAAACAGAGGCTTGGAAGAACTACTTTAGATGGATTGTGTAACAACGGCTGTGGTAATGATTGTCTGGAAGAATTATAGGGAGGTAACAAAAGGACTCACAGAGTGAACACACTACAAAGACTCTTTTATGACTGAAAAATACTGATGTCCTTAAAAGAGAGAGAGAAGTAGGAGTTGGATGATTTTGTAAGAAAATGCAAAGATTACACTGAAGTTTGTCTTGGTACAGGGAAGATGTTTTCTTAGGATTGCTGGAGGAAAGCTTACACTCTGTTCCGTTGTTTCCTCACCCCTATTTCCACAGCACAAGATCTTTGTCCTGCTCTAGTAGCAATGAGAGGCTAAGCTGGTCAGCCTAACCCAGGCTCCGACAATTCTGCTGCCACAGAGTGCTCATCAGGTGCAGCAGCTCTGTGAGTGCCTTGGGTGCTGTGCCAGTCTGATTTATCTCTGCACAGAGAACTCATGCCCAGTTAATTTCAGCAGTCGAGGCTCACTGCCAGTACATCACCCTTTAGGATCCAGTTGTGCAAGCAGGGTAATCCAGGATGGGGTCAATAAATGGGAGATTAAGAGGAAGGCAGAGAGGCAGAGGGGGTAACTAGTTATTCTGGGCACCCATCACCATGACAGCTATCTATTTCTACATCTATCATATGCACACTTATTTCCAGAGCATGCAGGGGACTGGTTGACTAGGTAAAAGATGGGGGTTTGCCCCTTTAAAAAATATGAGAGACTCTTCATTGGACCTATTTGACAAGTGGATTCAAGCCTGTTAGTTTTCTCCTAACCCTAGGTTATAATCATGAGAAGTCTGTGTTTCTTATCACTTATTTCAGCTAAAAGGTTGCACTTGCTGTCACCATTTGGAACACTGTAGATGTTTGTACTGAACACTGTGTTCAGAAATGTTTATTTTTGTCACAAAAGTACAGCTGTATCTTAAAGGTAGTACAGAATTAGAATAAGGTATAATGAGGTACTGTAGGTTGCTAATACACATTACCCTCAGCAGCATCTTGGCGTGTGGAAACGTGCAACTTTACACATCTGGATAACAGGAACCAACAAAAAAGAGATTGAAATTCTTATCATGTTAGCAAAGGAAATGTCATCTTCAATGAAGCAGGTTCTTTCTTTCTGTAGTTGGTGACTCCCCAGATGACCACCTTTCCATGGCAAGTGTTAATGTTAAGCACTTCAAAGGCATGGCAATGTGTGGGGGGAAACAATCTGCTTTGAAAAGCAATTTATTTTTCTTAGGGGGTAGTTGTTGACTGTTTCAGTTTCTGACTTGGCCAGACACATAACCGTGCATGCCACTGCTGCAGAGAAGGTGGTGGTGGGGAACAGGAGCTGTGAAGGGAAGCAGGAGAAAAAGCAGAGCATGGACATTCCAGCATCATCTCTGTGGTGGACAGGGCTCTTTGGAGCACAGCCATTCCTCATTTCTGCAGGCCCAGTACAGAGTGGAATTTCCAGCCTTTTATGCACAGTGCTGGGTTAACAATCTCGTGGTTTGACACTGGCCAAACGCCAGGCACCCACAAAAGCCACTCACTCACCCTCCCCTGCTACAGCTGGGCAGAGGAGAGAAAAATTTAATGAAGGGTTCATGAGTTGAGACAAGGACCGGGAGAAAACACTCCAAGGGCAAAACAGGCTCAGCTTAGAGATATTAAGTGAATTTATTACTAACAAAATCAGAAGAAGATAATGAGAAGTAAAATAAGCCCTTAAAACACCTTTTCTTCCCCCAACCCCTCCCTCCTTCCCATCAACAGCACAGGGAGACAGGGCATGGGGGTTTGGCCAGTTTGTCACCCAAGGTTTTCTTCCGCTGCTCAGGGAGAGGAGTCTTCCCCTGTGAGACTGTGAGGTCCCCTCCCACAGGAGACAGTCCTCCATGATCTCCTCCAGTGTGGCTCCAATCTCACAAGCAGCAGTCCTCCAAAAACTGCTACAACATTAATTCCTCCCACGGGCACACAGTCCCCCCACAACTGCTGCAAAATGAGTCCCTCCCATGGGCACACAGTCCTCCCAAAGCTGCTGTGGCATGGGTCACTCTTCCACGGGGAGCAGTCCTCCAAGGACATGCTGCTCCGGCCTGGGAGCAGGGGCCCCCTCTCTCCACCGTGTCTCCCAGTGGATCACAGCCTCCTCCAGGCATCCACCCGCTCCAGCGTGGGCACCTCTCCCACGGGCTGTGGATGGATCTCTGCATTCCCTGTGGATCCCTATGGGCTGCAGGGGCACAGCCACTTCACCATGGTCATCACCACGGCCTGCAGAGGAATCTCAGCTCTGGCGCCTGGAGCATCTCCTGCCCCTCCTTCTGCACTGACCTCACTGTCTCCATGTTGTTTCCCTCGCATGTTTCCCTCCTCCTCTTCTCTGGCTGGAATTGAAAATGCCCCACTATCTTTGTTTTGATTTTTTTCTTAAATATGTTATCACAGAGACATTGCCACCATCTCTAATTGGCCTGGCCTCAGCCAGCAGCATGTCCGTCTTCAGAGCCATCAGGGATTGGCTCTGCCGGACGTGGCGGAAGCTTCCAGCAGCTCCTCACAGAAGCCACCTCTGTGGCCCCCCGCTACCAAAAACCAGGCCATGCACAACCAACACACAAGGTTAAAGAACAGCCAGCAAGCAGAGCAGTCTGCTGAAGGTTAACAAGAAGCTCTGAGTAGAAGGGCTGTTCGGGACGTCTCAGGCAGCATTAAGTATCCTTTAGACTTCAATTTGGAAGTGCCCCATTCAGGCAGACATCTTGAGTCTCTATTGAATGCAACTGTGGATGACAGAAATACTGAAGTCCATTTCCCTATGGATTTTGTGGCCCTTCCTCTCCCAAACTCCCACTCCAATGACCCTCAATTCCTGTTCTGTTTCCCTGCTGCAACATGGGTTTCGCCCCATAGGGAAATGATTTCCCAGTTGTGTGTTCAGTGCTTCACCTCACTGCAGTCTGTGGTTGGAGCAGTGTGGTCACTGCCATGTCCCTATACTCCAGACAGGCCCTGGCTTTGGTGTGTGACTGGTTGAAACTGACTCACTGAAGTTGGCAGGGAAAAAGAAGAAAGACTAAGGATCATATATATTATCATAGAATTACTTAGGTTGGAAAAGACCTCTAAGATTAGAGAGTCTAACCTGTGACCGATCACCAGCTTGTTAACCAGACCAGAGCACTGAGTGCCACGTCCAGTTGTTCCTTAGATACCTCCAGGGATGGGGACTCCACCACCTCCCCTTCCAAAGCCTGACAACCCTTTCCATGAAGAAATTCCTCCTGATTGCCCCAACATAAACCTTCCCTGGAAAAACTTGAGGTGCCATTTCTTTTTGTCCTGGGAGCAGAGCCTGAGCCCTACCTGGCTGCACCCTCGTGTCAGGGAGTTGTAAGAGAGAGAAAAGGTCCCCCCTGAGTCTGCTTTTCTCCAGGTTGAGCCACCCCAGCTCCCTCAGACACTCCTCATATGCCTTACTCTCTTAGACTCTTCTCCAGCTTTGTTGCCCCGCAGGCAGATAAACAACAAGAAAAGTGTCTAAGAAAGCATTTCAAGCACCAGCAGCGGTTTTTATAGTGTGTGTGAAATTGAACAGTGCTAATCCTCATCTCACTTTGACTCCAAGGTTTGTAATTCCTGTAAAAACCGGGCAGTCCTGGAAGGGGGGCAGGTGGTGGTCCCACACACCCAGGGCAGCCTGCTGGGTGTTCTTGGGAGCTCTGAGTGGGGCTCTGGGGCTCAAAGTCGGCTCCTTCCGAGCAGGAGACTCCTGGAGCTTAGTGGTGGCGTGAGCTGCGGGCAGCCTGGCAGTGACCGAGGAGCTGAGCTGTACCGGCTGCTTGTTCAGCCCCCATTCAGGGAGCACAGGGCACAGCCGCTTTTCCAGGGCTGCCTGTTCAGCTCGACAGATGCTCCTTCCTTAACCCTTCCCCTTTCTCCCTTCCCCCAAACAGATCCTTTTCCCAGTCAAAGCCGGTTTTCCCCAGCCAGTCACTAAATCATCCAGATGTGGCTCCCTTCCCCCACCTGACACGGTGACGAGGAGTGCCCCCTGATCAGTCCTTTCATGTAGTCTCCGCCGATTGCTGCTTCGGCCACTAAAATTTAAAAAGAGAGAGAGAAAGAGAGAGAGAGAGAGAAAAAGACGACAACCTCAAACCCACCAGTGGCTGTCCCTGCGTTCTTTCACATTCGTAGCCGGAGCGGAGCCCAAGCCGAGCCGCGGCCGGCCAGAGTGTGCCGGCCCCGGCGGAGACGCGGAGATGACAGGGCGAGTGGTTTACGAAATTCCTGCGGACCTGGGAGGAGGTGGCGCTTGCTTTTCTCGGCTTTCTTTGAGCCGCATGAGTCCCGAGCGAGCCCAGCGCTGAGGTGCCGGGGCTTAAAGGGGGCTGAATTTAGGCGCAATTTGCCGGCCTCGGGTGTAGGACGAAGCCCCATCCTGCGCCCCCGTCCTGCAGCATGGCAAGGAGAAAAGCTAGAGCATCCTTCCCCTTCCTCCAGCCGCTTCCCTGGCATCCCCCTCTGGCTGGACACGCTGGCTGTCCTTCCTCCTCCTCTTCCTCTTTTTCTCACCCCGCGAAAATACTCACGCCCAGTGGCTTTAATGGGATAAAAGAGGAGATCTTGAGGAAAGTCAAAAGCATGCGGGGAAGGAAACAGGTTGGACATGTAAAGAGAAAAAGAGCTCTAGAGTTTCACCAGTGAGCCATTAAATGAAAAGCAACAGCCGATGTACTGGAGGGAAGGAGAGAGAGTCGTCATCGGGAGCTATGGATCCAAGGTTAACGGGGNGTAATTACCCAGGCAAAGGAGAGAGCGAAAGAAGGAGATCTAGTCTATTGCCTTCCAAGCTGCAATAGCTTGGAAAGAATCACCAGGAAAACTGGCAAATATTAGCAAAAGCCTTTGCGTGGTCGACAGCTACTGCCCCTCTGCTTTTAGAAGCATGAGGCTGAGCACCTGATTTAATTTACAAGAAAACAAAACGAAACAACAACAACACAACAAAACAAAACAAAAAACCAACCAAACAAAAAACCCGAACCAGAACAAAAAAACCCCAAAGGACTTCCAAGAATTTGCATTTTCTATCCCCACAGTAGCTTGCCCGGGAGGCTGAAAGTAAGAAACTATTACACTTATCTTTTCCCCCCTCTAGTTAGAATATAAATACAGAAATAAAGAGCCAACGAGTGGCAGTAGAGGTGTAGGGGGTAATCGTGCATTGGGGTGTACGTTAAAAATACCAACACCACTGGAGAAAGAACACCCCTTAATTTTTCATTTAGAAATATGAAAATGCATGTGTCAGATGTTGAGAAGAACATTGTGGTGTCCTGGTGAGGTGTGATGTTAAACAGTATCAAATCCAAGGAATGATTTTTCCTGCTCCTGTTTCACAACCTCATATACAAACACAAAGCAGGGCAGAAGTTTTCCAGCTTGGAGACCCAAGGCTGAGGAGTCGCAATTCCCATTGCCCGAGCCCTAATGCCCCGAAAGGGATGGTATGTCTGCTTCCTGTCCCAGTTCATCCCACAGCACGTGAGGACAAGACTTTCCCACGAACCTGGCCGATGCCCAAGAACAGTGAAACCAAGGGGATTTGCGGGAGCGAGCCCTTCTGTGGGACTCTCTTTTCCCCTCCAGCCGCACCCCTTGCCACGACGCCCTTGGAAATTGCCCTTGGCCAGTTGCCCTGCACAGGTACCCCGGGGAGGGTCTCGCTGCTGTGGCCCCTTCCGGCAGCTCCTGCGCTCCTTTGTTCCACGGCAGTTGCGGCTTGACTACATCTCCCAGCAGGCTGCACTGGGGAAAGGGGGGGAGAAACGCTTTTCCACCCTTTTCCCTCCCCCATTACATTCCTCCTCAGTGAGACGAAAAAACCATACTCACTTTGCTGACACATCATGTGCTTTGCGAAGACAAGAGGTGCAAGGCTGCAAGAAGTCAGTTAAATCCTGAAGTAGGAAGGATGTAGCCCTGAGCTTTGAAATCTTAATAAATACATAGAGGAGAGGTTTTTTCCTTTTGTGTGCAGGGCCGACGGCTGCCAGTCTCTCTGGATACACAACTTACACAACTGTTTCTCCGCCACAAACTAAAGCACACGCATGTCTTACATAATGTTGTTTGCCACCGTACAAATATTTATTTTCTGGCCCCTGTAGAGCCTACAGATTGCTTTGCTGATCTTCTGCATCAGATGGCTTTATCCTTCTGGTACTGCATATATGCAGATCTGAGGTCTATGTAAATATGTATAAACAAAATGCATAATTTGTAACAGATTTATTTTTAGTCCCTATGTTTTTATGCTAGGGATAAAGAAGTTTGTTTAATTGATATCATTGTGAAAGTAAAAGTGTAAAAGTCGTTAGTGCTAACAGTGAAAGCAGAAACCTTATCAAGGCTTTTAGAATTAGAATTGCTGGTTGTAAGTGGTCTCCCTACTCTATAGTTCTCTTAGTTATTCTTTTGATTTCAGCAAGGCAATGCTTGTTTAAATTAAGAGGTATCGGTCTCGGGTTTCTAAGGAATCCCGGCAACAGAGTTTCTCTTTAAGAAGAGCTTGGAAGCGATGATTATAATGAACTCCGGGAGCGGCGTGCCAAGCCTCTGCTCCTCGGAGAGATGGTTCCACTTACACACACAGAGTGTGTGTATGCACTGCCCTGTATGCATGGGTTTGGAAACCTCATTTAGATGACTAAAGCAAGCTGAGGAGCAGACCTGGCACTCAAACATGTGGGCATACATGTGAGTGTCTAGGCATTTCTGTATGCATGTGGACATAAGTAGCTTTATAAATACCGCATATTCACTGTGTAACAATTGTCTGTGTGATATCATGTCAATATACGCAATTGTCTGTGTGATAAGAAACAAACATAATCTCAATATATAGGATTGAGTTTTATTTTAAATTGTTAATTGGATTAACTTCTCTGGCTGATTTGGCAGAGCGAATTATTATTGTTCCACTGCAGATTTCATCACAATATTTGTCCTCGGTGTCCTAGGATACTTTGCCATGATTACTTTATTTTAAAGATGTTTACATATCTATATTAAAAAAATATTCACCTGTGCTGCTGATAGTATAACCGTTCTGGAGAAATTGTTTTAAATCAGTGAGTTTTACATTAATTGTTTTCTGTTCCCATCTGAATTGTAGTAAAGATAACAGTCCAAGCTGTTCCACTGCATTATACCATCACTTTTATCTCTGAAGTCTGGGCTTCGACCTTTCTGAGCATTGCTAAAATCTGTTCACAGTCAGTGTTATTTTCACTGAAATTAAAAATGTTATCAAGGTGGTAGTTTTATATCAACTAAGTAGGGCTTAGGTAATTGTTATATCTTTTTTACACACCGTATAACAGAATTTTAAGCCAGATCTGTCATTTCAAGCCCCAGCCATAAGAAGGAGGTGGTAAGGAGGCACCACCACCTAAGACTCAGAGGGGGTTCTTGGAGTCACATTTTCTTTCCAGATCCATTTTGCTCCTAAGAACAAGTGCCCATTTACTCCCAACAACATTTTGCTACCTCCTTCCTTTTCCAAACACTCCTGGTACCTTCCATTGAGTGGTGGAGGGATGGTAGCAGTTGTATCAATCCTCACCTTTCCACTTGTTTCAGTGAAGAAATTTCTAGTCTTTCTGTTTTCTGTTTGAATTCCAAGCTCTGGTGTTTTTTGTGTGTGTGTGCCTTGGGTTTGCTCTGATTTCTGTGGCTGAGCTGTCAATATCAGTCACAGTCTGGTCATCTAAACAAAGCTCTGACAGGACGTTTGCTGGGATGGTGGCCCTTTATACTCCATTTTTTAATCCGTCTGGATGCTGGCATTAAATACTTGCTCTTGGACAGGCTCAAGGGCTTCTTCAGCTCTGGGATAGGAACTATGGATTAGAGCCAGATAAAGGATATTTTTCCGCATTTGCTAGATGTTGAGGATGTTCCTGCCCACAGCAAGGGGATCAGATTAGATGACCTTGAAAGGTCCCTTCCAACCCAAACTATTCAATGATTCTATAGATAGACTGATATTTAGTTGCCTTCAGATTACATATAAGCAGGAGGACATATTTTCTAAACCATTTGTTGATCTGAATGGATTCAAATTTATAACACTTTGATCTCCCAAAGCTGAATGTAGAACAAAGTAGAAGTTGAGTTTCTCCACTGCAAGCTTCTATATTGCAAGAATTAGCGAACTTGGTTTAAACAGTTTCTTTTGTGGCCTCCTGTAACACCTTTGCCACATATAATTTTTCTGCAGTTCTTCTATATATCTGCAGCCTGTCAAGACAACTGTTCTATATTTGTGCTCACTGACTTCCTCCCAAGCTCAGTGAGAATATGATATTTTTAAGATGTTGAAGGCTGGTCTCAAATATATTTTTTTTCCTTAAAACATGTGGCTAGTGAAAACATTGCTCTTCTTACCCTGTCCTTACTGAACTTCACTCTCACTCTGCAAGCATTTTATTAATATTTTTTGTTATTATATAGAATCATCACAGCATCCCAGAATGGTTTATGTTGGATGGAACTTTAAAGCTCTTCTCATCCCATCCCCTGCCATGGGCAGAGACACCTTCTACTAGACCAGGTTGCTCCAAGCCCCATCCAACCTGGCCTTGAACACTTCCAGGGATGGAGCAGCCACAGCTTCTCTGGGCAACCTGTGCCAGGGTCTCACTGGCCTCACATGGAACATATGAACTAACCCTACTCTGTCTCAGTATTAAGCCATTTTTCCTTGTCCTGACACTCCAGGCCCCTTGTACATAGTGTCTGTCCCTCTTTCTGGTTGGCTGCAGGATCCTGTTTCAAAACTGAAGGTATTTCGTACTGTAAAACAGACGCCTACACCTGAAGCGAGATCTCTGGTTGCTATTCTGCTGATGATTACTGCTGGATTCCTGTTAGTGTTTTAGGTATAACATTTGAACCAATAACTGAGGATGTTTTACATCAGGTAGATAAAAAAAAAGTTGTTAATGGCAAATACATTTTGTAATTTCCTACGACATTTGAGCAAATTAATGCGGTATGCTTTCAGCAAAGTCAGTAGTGTGTTTCAGAGCCTAACATAAAAAAGTAAAGAAAAAAAGGTTAACAAAGCATTGTATCACTGACATCATAACAGATTGACAAAAATTAAGAAATAGAAGGAAAAGACCCATGGGCTCACGTCCAGTCCTGTAGAATCAAAGGAGGGAAAACTTGAACCCCAGTAAAACTTGTTAGCTTGTTTAACTTGGTTGCTGCAAAGTGATCCTAAAGGGGCTCATCACCGAGGGAAAGTGAGGACAGAAAGTTGCTGGACTGGCCCTTTTAATAAGATCACATTTATTTTTGTGATGTGTTTTTCCAGTATGTATTTGCAACTGGGAATTTGAAGGAAAACTTTTAGGAACAGTAGCCAGGCAGTACAGGAGACACCTTTCCAAGTCATGTTATTTAGGTCCAAGTTATTTTTTATTATTTTTTGCCTTTAACTTTTGTAATCATGTATTTCGCCAGTAATGCAAATCAGCCAAGGGTGAGATGAAGAAGCATGGGTACCAGAGGACACAGACATTCCAACAACAAACCCAGGACTGCTGAGCCAGGGCACTCAAACTTCATGAGTCAGACTGTTCCTGGCTGGTCATGAGACTGAATAAAAAAATCATGAGCTGTTCTCAAAGCAAATTTGGGCTTCCTTTTGCTTGCTCTTGGATTCTGGTTTTGTCCTATGCCTGGGATATGTTTTTTGCAAGTTTTTTCCCATAGATAAAAGGACTAGAAGGGGATTTAAATCCCAGACTAAGGGCATTTGCAAAGCAAGTCAAATGCTAGTCTTGCAAGAATGGGCCAATGTGTAACAAAGGTTTCTGCAGAGACATAAAGAGAGTAAAACAGCCCTCACAGAACATAGTGGGATGAATTGCTTGGCGTCCTTACACAACTCACCTAGTATTTAACTGGGGCAAGGACAGGAAGGCTGACATTTAGCCCAGAAAAAGACGGGGAAAGCATTTAGGCTGGGAATTTAGTGTGGAAGACAGGAAGTGTCAGGACATCAGCAGCCTTTTTGGCTAACTTGCAAAAAGGCTTTGGTAGCTTGGAGATTCGCATCCATTTTTGGGCTGTGTGCCACTCAATCTGCTTGTTCTGACCGAGGCAGTGTGGCCATGGCTGGGGCACAGGATCTCCCGTGGGAGACACCACTACACCTGAGAGGTTTCTGTGTTCACCTGCGGAAGGAGCACAAGCACAGTGTGTGTATACCTGGTGTCCATCTCCCTTCTTTATTTTGACAGCCCTGGCAACTTTTGGAAAGCACTCAGAAGCCTTTTGTTTTACCATCTTTTGGGAGAGAGCTCATGAGCCAGGTGAGAGTACTTTAATGCCTTACTAGAATGTTGATGGTCAGGAAAGAAAGCCTCACTCACGCAAGGGTTTAATCTATTTTTTCTGATAGCCTGTTGTGTTTTGTCTTTGTACATCTTTCACTGCACTTATGCTTAGTGCAGAGAGGACTATTTAAGGAACCTCACTATGTTTATTTAAAGAAGAGAAAAAACCCCTGAGAATGCAGAATGTACTTTTTAATATTCTTTGGAGCTGTTCCCCATGATTACATGTTAAGTAAGACACAACCAATAATTGCATTGGACATGGAGACTTTCTATCTTAAGTATTCCATTTCATTTCATTTCATTTCATTTCATTTCATTTCATTTCATTTTATTTCATTTCATTTTTTTAACCTCCGCTTGTACAGCTCCTAGCACAGTTGTCATACTGGGGAGCCTATGTGTGTGCTGCTGCAATACTAGGAGATAATTAGTGTACCCTCCTCTAGAGAATGAGTGTATGGACTGCATGAACAATATCCTGTTGCTCAACACTTCTCATTTGACTTGCTCAGACCCCCTATTTTGAAGATGATATTCCCACAGCCTCACTCTGTGGTGCTCTGCAATGTTGCTTTCCAGTGATATTAACAGGGATGGTATTGATCTGAATACATTCCCAGGGTGATCCTTGGAGCAAAATTTGTTGAACTTGTTTGAGTGTTATGTACAAATTTACCTCAATGCACAGAAGAAATTAAATTCTCTTCTTCAAAGCAGAGTGATAAAAGGATACTGGGGACTGGATCAGCCTTGCAAGACAGTGAGGCTGGAAGTGAAGGACAACAGCAGCCACAAGAAAATTGAAAAACAGGATGGGGAAGAAGAGAGAAAAGACATACAATATCTGGGAGGTTTCTGTAATTTAAACCATATTAAATATCCATGCTCTGCAAATGATACAAATTGATATACTTTCAAAAAGCCATTACTGGAACTCCACTATGGGAGTTCAATATATTTTCTGCCCTAGGGCTTTGTTCAGCAGAAATTTTAAGCAGGACTTCTGTGTGCAGGAGCCTGCTGAATACAGTGAAATGGGCTTCTTCATCTTTTCATCCCATTCAGCAGAAATTTGACTGTCCTGTGAAAATACGTCTCAGTACTGCTGGGAACTTTTGCATAGAGCCATAGAGAGGTGAAGGCTTCATTGTAATGTTCCTCTCGCTCCCTGCTGGGTCCCTGTCTGTTCATTGCACTACAAAGCACTGTTGCTTTCTGCCACAGAAATTAAAATAATACTTTTCTCTGGAGTAAAAGCGCCTTTGGGTTAAATCCCGCATGGGAGAACAAAACCTTGGGAAAAGATGTGCATGCACTTTTTGTAAGAGCAAAATGTGACATCAGGCAGCTGAGTCAATTGTGATGGAGCCAAGGTGACATGTGTCAGTTCTTCTACACTTGACCATGAGGAGGTGACAGAGAACAGAAAGTTAGTAGCCTCTGCCAGAGCCAGGCCTGGTTTTCGGTGTAGTGCGACAAACACAGATTTCCCCCATGACAGATGACTTATTTGGTGGAGTGAAGACATTAGTGGCACAGGTACTTCTTCCATAACAGTGTGGTTGAATTGTGAATCAGGCTCGGGCTGATAGCTGCTTATTCTCTCCTACCTTTCCCTATTAAAAAGCTTAAATAAAGGATTTTCCAAACTGCTAAAGAGATTTAAATTCATAATTCTTGTTTGAAAGAGGCTTCTAAATCTCCTTGGCAGCTTGGGAAACTTTACGCCTAGCATGAGACATTTTTTTTATTACTATGACTTTCAACCAGGTTTGTCTATCAATCTGCCCAAGTTTTCCCAGGTTCCACTGGGAGATGAAACTGTTCAGAAAGCATTCTGTAGAAACAGTTGGCTCATCACCTCCTGCCTGAAAAGGAGGTGAAGGCATGCTCTGGAAAGTGATGCTGGAAGAGATAGACTGCTCTGAGGAAGGAGTCAGAAAAGGAGAAAACTTGGTTTGAACTTCAGTATCATATTAAATTCTTCATTAACGTGAAATGCCTGGAAATAAGTGATGTTCAGATGAGATAGGATTCTTTTCTCAAAGGAGATGAGCAGTCCAGTTTCAAGGACTCGGGCTCAAGTATTGGTCCTGGAAGGGTGGAAGCATTGTAAATCCAAGTGACTTGGATTGATATGAGTTACTTTTCTGAACCTTTCACACTTTGACACAATATTACGCTGTATTACCTACATACCCCTGTTCTTGTGCTTCCACTCTAAATTTAAAAAA
>VZRR01011637.1:30915-58403 GCA_013398015.1 Oreocharis arfaki
TATCCGTATCCGTATCCGTACCCGTATCCGTATCCGTATCCGTATCCCTATCCCTATCCCTATCCCTATCCCTATCCCTATCCCTCTCCTTGCCCCTATTTCTGTGTCTGTCCCTATCCTCATCCCTATCCCAATCCCTGTATTTGTCCCTGTCCCTACCCCGTCCGCATCCCCTATCCCTGTCCCTATCTTTGTCTTTATCCCTCTCTGCATCCCCTGTCCCTGTTCCCGTCCCTATCCCTACCTCTGGCCCTGTCTCCTATCCCTCTCAACTACCCCTATCCGTGTCTCTATCCTCTACCCCCCTCTCTCTCCCTATTCCTCCCCCCATCTCTATCCCTATCCCTGTCTCCTACCCCTACCCCTGGATCTCTCCCGAGCCCCGGCCCTGGCCCCGCCCCCCCCTCCCCCCTTGGTTGTGGCGGCGCCGGTGGCCGCAGGAGCCGCTCTGCGCACGCGCGGGGCCGCGAGTACCCCTGCCCCCCGCTGCATCCGGGCACCCGCGCGCGTGCGCGCGCGCCAAAACCGTGTCACAACTCTCTCCCCCCCTGCGCAGCGGATCCCGGCGCGCGCGCTCTCCCAGGAAATATAGTCCCTGCCCGGGCCCGGCTCCCGGCCCGGCCCCGCTGGAGCGGCCCGCGGGGGCCGGCGGGAGGCGGNNCCCTCCAGTTCGGCGGAAAGTGAGTGATGAGTCTGTGTCCCCAGCAAAGAGGCGAAGAACTTGCCGTGCACACCGAGTACTTGTGTCTGCCTCTTTTCCTTAGTATTGTTGTTCTTGGTGCCGCCACTCCTTTTTTTTTTAAAATTATTTTCTTCCATTTTTCCGCGGAGGGAGGGGTGACTACCTGGCTGGCTGGCGGGTCGGTTGCAAAAAGCGAGAGAGATAAAACAAAACCAAAACTAAAAAGCCAAAAAAAAAAAAAAAAAGAAAAAAGAAAAAGAAAAGAAAGGCAGGGGGAAAAAAGCCAAACAAAACCAAACCAAAAACCAAACCAAACAAAAAAAACTTCACTCGGATCTGAAAGTGGCAGGAAAGTGCCTGGCAAGTTGCAGGGATGGAGCTACACAGCTTGCAGGAGGCGTTAAAAGTGGAAATCCAATGTCACCAGGTAAAAGAATGAAATGCTGAGGCAACCAGCCGTGCTCTGCCTCCGATCGGGGCTCGCAGGACCGGTGTTGCATGTTCGGCGAGAGCCTTCGTGCCGCAGCGACCAGGGGAGGGGGCGCGGGGGGGCGCGGCGGGGACCCCCGGCCCCCCGCCGCAATGGCGAGCACTTCGCCAAAGTACTTTTGCGGATTGTTTGCCTGAGTTTTTGTGTGTGTATATGTTGTGGAGATGCGGAGTCAACGCTGCAGTCGGTGCTGGTGTGAGTGTGAGTGTGCGTGAGTGTGAGAGAGAGAATGTGTGTGTGTGTGTGTGTGTGTGTGTGTGTGTGTGTGTGTGTGTGTTGGAGAGATTAGGACGAGACTTGAATATTTATGAGCTTTGCTTGAAACTGACTCGCAGTGTTTACTTGCCTCTTTGTTCCTTACCCCCCTCCCTCCCCCGTCCACACACATACATACATTTTTAAAAATCCATTAAACTTGAAACAGTTTCTAATTCTTCCTTTTTTGGGGGTGATTTTTTTTTATAGAAACTAGTTGCACAGATGAAGCAAGATCCACAGGTAAATGCAGATCCTTTTTTTTCTCTTCTTCAGTATTTTATCCCTGCCGTAATAAGCGCAGTTGTGCTGGGACAGCAGGATGAGAAACTTTATCAGTAAGAGATCTCATTTTGTAGTCTGCACTGAGCTTTCTTGCTAAGGAGGGTGTTTTGTGTGTGCATGCTTCTGTACGGCTTCCGTGGAATGATTTTTCCTTTGAACAATTTCTAGCTCGCAAGTTTATTTATTAGAGGGGTTAGTTTGCACTTTGCCTTTAATATGCGTCTTGTTGCCGTTTTTGCAGAACGGGGATCTTAAGAAACAAATCCATGAAAGGCAATCAAGAATAGCAGCTCTTAATGAGAAACAAGTAAGGAACAGATCGATTCAGTTGTGTTTGGTTTTTCTTCTTGTTTTCACGATGCACTATCTAAACATGCGAAAAGTGTCTGCGTTAGCTGAAAAATACTGGTGGTGGGTTATAACATCCATTTTCTTTTGCATAGAGTCAGAAAATGCATGTTTTCATTATGAGGTCGGATTCTCTGATGTCTTGCTGGGGGACAGAATTATTTCAGTACTAGCAGTAAAAAGATAAGCAGTAGTTAAAACGTAAAAAAAAAAAAAGAGGCGTCCATTTTGAGTTGGTCGACATGTTTTAGGAATATGGAAAATTCTGTCTTGGGCTACTTTGTGCACTTTTGTGTAATGCGAAGAGCAAGAGTTGGGAAGGAGGAGGCTGGAGCCCCGTTCAGAGCCATTTCTGGGTTTCATTACAAAACTGATTTATACTGATCACTTTATTTCCTTTCTTTTTCTTTTCTTCTTCTTCTTCTTTTTTTTTTTTTTTTTCCGTCCCCACTTGCCTTTCTCTTCCCTTGGTCTGATCTGACGTGTTGGCTTTTGATTCGAGTTCACTTAGGCACTTTCACTTTTTTTCTACCCCTTCCAAAAATACGAATAAAAACAGATTAACCTGTTTCAGTTTCCGTGGGGAGGGGGAGAAAAAAATCACCAAAACGGAGGAGGGAAACAAAACAAACCAGGAACCTTCCCTACCTCCTCCCCTCCCCGTCCCCCCGCCCTTCCCAAAGTTTCCCATCACTGTTTTTGTGCCGGATGACCCCTGGGCCGCTGCTCTGCCCGAGAGGAGCGCGGAAGGAAAGTTTTGGTGCGGGGGGCGGCGGGGGCGCGGGCGCTCAGCACCGCGGACAGCGCCGTTCGAATTCCTTCTTGCATTCCTACTTGCCCAGCTGCCCGCGCCCCTCGGCCTCTCTCCCGGCACTTCCAGCGCGGGAAAGGCAGTTGGAAAAGCCTGCGGGAGATCTGCCGGCCCGAGCCCCGCTCTGCACCCCAGGGCTGAACTTTCCGGGTCGCCCCCGGGCCGTCCACGGCGGTGACGGGCTGCGCTGCTCCCCGCTCCCCGGCCTCGAGCGCGGCTCCTCCGTTCAGCACCGGGGCTGGGGACAGCGCCCGCCAGCCCAAAGCCGCCCCTTCCCTCCCTCTCTCCCTCTCTCCATCCCTCCCGACGAGGGGACAGGGAGAGGGGCCACATGTTCCGGTTCCCCGCTTTTCCCCGTCCCTCTTTTTTTTTTATTTTTAACAATTTTAATTTTTGTGTGTGTGTGTGTTTTGTGTGTGTTTTGTGTTTTGCTGGAGTTGTGGTTAAAGTTGCAAAGTGCCTGTGTGATGCGTGCCTGAGGGCGATGGCTGCACACCATCCTCTTCCTTACAGTTTATTGTAATCAGAATTTGTCAGCACTCTCAGTTTGGTAGTGGAAGCTTCCATTTTGTGAGGAAGGGGTGTTGGTTCCTCCTAACATGGAGAAAAGTCTGCGGAGTTTGCCGGTGGGGGATGGGGCCCCATTCATGCTGAACATTACCATTTTGATTGCTTTGATGCCATTTTTGGAGGGGGGAGGGGAGAGAATAGTCCCTTAGCAGAGCACAAAGATGTTTAATCACTGTATCGAAACAAAACACATAGTTTTTTTTTAAGCAAATCTGACACTACATGATATGTAAGGACTGTTAGTCTTGTTCTGCAGTGTAAAACAGCAAATTGTTGACTCTAATACTACTATACTGGGTAGAAGGTTTTTTTTTTTTAATAAGGTAACAGCCTTTCCTGCAACAATGCATCTTTATGTGTTGTTTCTTCATTATCAAAATAGTTTTACTGTTCTAAGTGAGTATTTGGAACATAGATTTGATCATTTCCCCCTATATTGTAGCAATTATTTTAAGGCTGTTTAAATTTTTATGATTGTAGTAAATGAGAAGCTATTTATTATATGTCATGTTGGAATTTAGATAAGGCAGAGAGACACATTTGAAAATACAGTTTGAACATTCTGATTCAGCTTGGGGAAGAAGGTTTTTGGTAAGCTTGCACAGCGTATTTATGTAAAACCCAAACTAACTAGTAAACAATTGTCATATATCTATGACTTGCCATCCTCATAATCTTGTAAATAAATTGATAGACCATGAAGTAATTAAACATAAAATACCTAAATTCTGTAAACAGCAATTTTGGCCTAGCAGGAAACTTAGTATTTTTAGGTAAAACCCTAGATTTCTTTTACTGTTTTCAGCATTCTGTGCAACAAGAGCTCATAATTAAGAGCCTGGCTGGTGGTGTGGTGTCCTTGTGCTACAGGCTGCCACCTCCAGAGGTCTACACTGAAATCTTTCTCAGGTCACAAGTGAAATGAGTTTGGAGGTCTTAGCTTGTGACCAAGTCACAAACCCATTGTGTAACTTTGCAGACTTGCTATAATTAATAGTTGCTCCATAGGTAACAGGTTATAAATGAACTCTGCATTCTTGAGGGTGTAGAGAAGGAGCACTGAGGACTCCTGAGACAACAGATGGGATAATGGTGGAGCTGTTTGATGGTTTCAAGCCCTCACTTTCATGGGAACACCAGTGTAAACATAAATAGGTAGGTCAAGTAGGGAGGTTATTTTTACGTATGTATTTACATTCCTTCCTCCTTTACCCCCCCAATGATTTGTTTAGGCACAACTAATTCATAATTTAATAATGTATACCTTTGATTGTGCATGCACTGAATACAAAAGATCTTAAAATTTCATTTCAATTTAACTGCACATGTTAATGATGAAACAGTAACACAAACAAACAAAAAAACCCCATCTACACCTATTAGAAACATAGCAGGAGTGAGTGTTATCTCTAGGTGTCCATATTAATCACATTTCCATTGGCATTTCCAGTGGCAATGTGTAATTTTCTTGAAAGTTACAAATGAAGACAAGAAAGAAGTGAATGACAAACTCAACTTTTGAGGGAAATTTATGAAGTAGACTTTAATGCACAGCTGGATTTAAAGTTGCATCCTAATGAAGGATCTCTGGTCCTCAATGTTTCTTTTATGTTGGTAGGTTAGAGACATAGAGAATTTAGCATAGTTTTAGTATTTTTCAGTGTCTTCAAATAAGTAATGTAGATCCATCATTTTCATTACTGGAAGGCAACAGCTTTAATCAGTTCTTAATTTGGCATCCAACTCAGAAAGACATGTTAGACTTCTGTCACAAGTACATCCTTCAGATGCTGTAGTTTTAATTATTTGTCATCACATTTGAGAGTGGGTTACCTCTTCTTTAACAAGTTATGATGTGTGAAGACTCCATTAGCTAGTCCAGTGGTTTTACACCTTCAATCTACAGCATATGCAGAGCAGCAGTAACATTTTAATCTAAATTCTCAAGCAACAAGCATTTATATGTAAATAAAAGAGTCATCATAAGAGCCAGCATTGGCCTTCATAGCATGCCAGAGGTGCACTGCTGCATGTGTTTCTTGCTCTTTATGTCCTTAAAGAGTTGTTAAGGGTCTTTTAATTCTAGAAAGTTAATTATTAATTATTTATTATTATTATTAAATAATTAATCAGGATAAACAAATTTTTAACCTCCTTTGGAAGTTTCTTGTTACTTGTTCTTCCTTAGTGATGTAAGCGTTAGATGGCAAGCCATGTCTTAAAAATTAACAATGAGCATGTGTGGGCTACTGTATTTTTGACCATGATGAACTCTGAATTCAGACAGCCTGTCCTGGAGCACAGTAATAAAAACATGCCTTCCTGAAAGATATTATACCATTCACTTGTGCACTGCCTCATTTCTTTACCATAATCTATGCAGAAAATCACCATTAGTTTCAGGCAGACTCTCCCAGCCTGTGACATAGCTGGTTTGGGGGTTTTTTGGGTAGTATATCTGAAATTAAATCACTGACTGTATTTTGCCTGTGGTTATCAAGAGCAAAACCTGTTTGTGGAAAGTGTTAGACTTCTTAAAATTGAAGTACAGTTCTTGTGCAAGTTGTTGGAGATGGTTTAGCTCAAGATGTCTTCTTGTGCTGATGTTGTCTCTTTGTTTCGGGGAAGAGCAGGAAGTGGGTTTGGGGTTTGTTGAAGTTTATGCTGGGCTGTGCCTGGAAATGGCAGCATTGTTTACATGACTTAAAGAGTAAATTATTGATATTGCTCAGTATTTCATATGGCTAGGTTTTTTCAAAATGATTAAGGTAAAATAAGGGTTATAAGCTTCAGTGAAAACTCAGGTAAAATCTGAAAGGCATTTCCATATTGAGTTGAACATGATGTCGA
Source organism: Oreocharis arfaki (assembly GCA_013398015.1). NCBI lineage: Eukaryota > Metazoa > Chordata > Aves > Passeriformes > Paramythiidae > Oreocharis > Oreocharis arfaki. The sequence continues at coordinate 37,207 of VZRR01011637.1, forward strand.
AGTCTGACCCAAGGTATGCACAGCCCTCCCTATTGCTGTGACAAGAACTGCATCCATGTCTGGCTCTGGATGTCAGGGGAAGCAGAATGATGGGCTCCTAGATGGAGTATTAAACTTTTCTATCAGTGCACTGAGTTTATAAACACAAAGACGACAGGTATTAAATATGAGCTTGACTTTGCCATTCTTCTGCACATTGAAGTCCTGCTGACTTTGCTGGGAATCCTGAACAGTTGCAAAATAAAATGAACTTGCTGGATCAGAGTAAAGATTAGTTCTGGATTGTAATTCAGAGCACTTAATTTCCTTTTTTTTTTTTTTTTAATTGCAAAATCAGGTGGCAATGTATTGCTTGTTTTGCCATCTGCAGAAAGAGGGAAAAACCAGGGAAGGATTTACCTTCAGCTCCTTGGAGGAGAAGCTTAGGAATATAGCTTGCATAATGACAATACTAGCATTCTGTTTGTGCTTTCAGTAACAGCATATTGAGATTCCCTGTTCATATTGGAGAAAAAGGATAATAAAGGACATTTTCATGGAGGAATGGAAATACAGCTTTCAGCCTGCTGTTAAGTTGCCCTTATAAGATTCATGGAATTCACACATCCGTAACAAAAATGTGTACTAGAGGGGTTAGAACCCCATTTTGTTTGGTAGCTGCTGGTCTGGCATGGGAAATGCTATTTAATTTCAGCATTTTTTTTTTGACTGTACACTTTTCTGTACTTGTACAGTGTATCACTTGGCAGGGCTAAGAGTTGAAAAGAGGATGTTACATTCATTCTAACCATTTTAAAGAGTTCACTTTGATATTTTAGCCACTTAAAACACCTGCTGTCAGAACAGTACAATTGATTTCAATTAACTTTGAATTTCTTCAATAAGATGACTCTTATAATAACTCCAGCAAACCCATGATGCCTCATTAGAGGAGCTGGCTATGATGATTATCCCTGTGATTTAGCAATTTTTTCCTTACAACGCCTTTGTCTATTCAGAAAAAGGAATTACACCAACAATACCTTTTAATTTCTTTTCTGGCTTTACACTAACAACACTTGCTACCTGTTACACACTGTAAAATGCCTAATTTATACTTGCAGCAAACAAGTATTTGTTCAGATGTACACAATACTTTAGTAGGGAGATTATTTTAAAGAAACTTTAGTTCTGTGTAGGAACTCTGTGTCTTGGAGTTAGAATTTGTTTTAGTTTTTCAGTAGACACTTGGGCAGCTGCTCAGTGGTGCTTCTGCAGGAGTCTTTGTCAGGAACTCTGGTTTGATGGAACCAAACCTTCACTGGTTCAGGCCATGTGTATGGCTCATCCAGAACAGTATGTCATGGCAGATGTTTAAACTAGTTCATCTTGTTTCAGGGTCTGGTGCACAGACTCCTTGTATCTATGGAAGAAAAGGAGAATGTCTCCTTTCCATAGCATGATGCTAGAGAAGGGTTTTGAATGGTGGTTTTAAATGACATTTCTGTGGGATACTGCATCAGTCTAAACACTTCTCCTATGTTCAAGTAGAGAAAATCCCTTTTCATCTCATTGCAGATTTGATTTTCAAGTTGAAAGCATGAAGGCATATAAAGACATTTCATACAAAGTTACTTTTAACTTTTCCCTCTATGCCTTTCTCTTTGCGATCAAAGGTAAAATATGCAGCAATTTTGTACTTGATTATAAAATGATACCTCCCTCTTCCCTCTGTCCTCAGAACAAAATCTGAAGTACCAACAAAATTTTTAAGCCATAGAGTTAAAGGGTAGAAATTTGCAAATTGATAAGACACGGCCATGGTAAATGGTGTATGTGTGGCCATGACGTCAAACAGGGCAACTGATACTCGCAGAGGAGTTGGAGGTAAGGGAAGTATGAAAATAGGCTGCAAGTTTAAGATAAGAACAAAGAAGAACAAAAAAGAACCAGAATTGGCCTAATTGAAATGCAAATTTGTCATTCTGCCATTAAAGTAGACAGTTATTTCAGTGTAACAGACTCATCATGTTTGGTCTATCCAATCCTCATCACACACTTCTCTTATATGTCTGTATATACATGTATTTTATATACATTTTTTTATTTTTATTTTTTAAAACTTAAGGTGGTACTACTTTTTTATTTGTAATTGTTCTTCTTGAGTCAAAATGTACTTCATGAAAAATGTTTTCTCCCCCACCCCTCTATTTTTTGAATCAGCTGCTTATTGTTATGCAGTAGCAATTTCCAGAGTGTCATACAAAATTGCTGATGTGGCTTAGTTCTCGCTCCAACCTGCAACTGCCAATAGTAAGCGTCTATTGAAATCTAGTATGTACCACAGGGCTTTTTGCACATGTACAGGCAAACCTTTCTGATTAATAGACAGAGGACTGGGAAATAGGAGCATGTATTTTCCTTTTTTTTAACCTGTGGAGAACTTAAATATATGTCCAAGTTTAAAACAATCCTTTGACTGAATTAAAGTAAACCAGAGAACTGACCATAAGTGCAGCTGCAGTAAAATCAAAACAATAAGTGCTTGAGAACTCTGTAGATATGATGGGTGGTGTTCATTTAGGCTTTTGAGAGGCAATCTTATTTCCAGAGTTGTAATTCAGTTTTAGGAGCCTGGGCATTGAGGCTCTGGCCAGAACAGTGTGTTCACCTGAATGCTGGTCTGATTGCTTATGTTTAACTGAGAGAAGCATATAATTGGCCTTGAAACAGAAGTTAAATCTATATTGTGTATAAGTTATTTTCATTTCCACATTGGTGGATCCTGTTGGTACTTTGTGATGTAGCTTACCTCTTATCTGGGGAGAAGGAGTGGAATTGCCTTTCTGCATAAGTCAGCTGTCAATGACAAATCTTACAAGGTTGCAGAAAGTGAAATTGTATATTACATTTCAAATAATTGAGTCAAGTGAGAATCATTGATACTTTTGACATGCAGCAGAGATAACCTGCATTTTCTGTAACATTCTGTTTTTCTAAAGCACTTCAAATCAGCTAAGATTGCCTAAAGATTTATTGGTGAGTCGAAGCTTTTATAAGAATGAGGAAGAGAGAAGCTTCCATTCTTCTCAGATGTAATGTACAGAAATGTACAGACTTGAGTGTCTCTGTGTATAAATGTGCTTCTGTGTGTGTGTGTGTGTGTGTCTGTGTCTATGTGTGTGTGGTTGGGTGTGAGCATAAGGTCTTTCTCTTTGATATCATTCAGGCAGAAAGCCAATATGCGCATGTAAATGGGCCTGAAAATGTAATTAAAAATATATACATACTGGGGACTTCAATACCGAATTTAGTATGAGATGCAGGTTACAAAGTGACAAGTTACATTTCCTATAAAATAACTGATACTAACTCTCATCTGTGATTTATGCATCTTGTGTGTTATTAAGTGCCAAACAGATAAATGCTGAAATTATTTCTTTAGATATCATTTCACCACGATGACTGAAAGAAAAATACATCTTGCCCATTCTCTTCCCTTCAACCGAAACAAAAGAAAAAATACACCTACTATGCAAGTGTTACTACGGAGACTAAAAAGTATTTTACATAAAGCCAGATAAAGACCTATTTGATAACGTATCTTTCCTGGCAATAAAATGTGACAAAACAGACTTACTTGTGAATATATTAGATCAAGGAAATTCTGCAAATCATTAACACGCATCTAGGAACTTCTATACAGATGGAAAAAGAGAAAGATTGCCAGGGGAAAGACATAAACAATTTTGTCCTTTATTTCGGTGTAGATAACAAAGGCTCGCACTTAAAAGCTTATATGAGAGGCACCTCAGAAACTCCAAACTCCAGGCAAGAAGCCAGTTTTCTTTGCTTGAAAGTATTTTCTAAAGGTTAGGTCATAGTGCTGGGTGCAGAAGCTAATGTTTCTGCTCTCCAGCTTAGGGAGAAACTACTTGGAAAAGCATTTATTTTGCATTTAAAAATACAAGTGGAGTCTAGATGCATTTCTGTCAACAGCTCTGCAGCCCATAAGTATAATACAACCTAAGCCAGTGCCTTATTTACATTATTTTATTAACATTCTTTGCTGAGTGGGCTTGAATGGAACACAATCTCTCATATAGAGGATCTAATTATAAACACAAGGGACAGAACCAAATAAGCAGTCTTTAAAGGGAAAAGAGTCTGGCAGCTTTGTTTAAAGTGTCCTTTAATGAACTTCTTTAGCAGCTTGTATCTTAGCAACACATTTTATTACATACCAGTGCGGGAGAAGCAGTTTGCAGATGGAGTTGCACACAGTAATTTATTTCCCCTTTTTTCCCCCTTTTTTTTTCTCGTCTGTGGTGACTCAACTGGAATGTGCAGAGTAGCTTTTCTAACACTGATAGCTCACTTGAAATCCCTGATTGGTTCATTTGTATCTGTTCTGTTTCGTTAGTTAACAAAAAAGGCGTTTATTATGGTAAATGCATAGTGATTTTGCGTGCTCTTAGAAATTCAGATATGACTGTTTTGAATAGGCATGGATTTAAATGGAAAACAACCCCAGCTTTTTTCAGTGCACTTTTTTTCTGTGGATGTGTCGCACTCAGCACTCGTCCTCATCACACACACCGACGAGTTTCCAGATTTGGAGGTTATTTACTCTCCATATTACGTGGAGTTGTTTTAATCGCTCATCTTTCAGCCCTCCAAAACTAATTGGAATATAGCAGTGACAGAAGCATTTGTAATCTTTTTTTTGTCTTCTTAGACAAAAACTGCAAATATATATTGGCACTTAAACTGCAAATATATTTTTAAAAGCTGCTGTTTCAAAAGCCAATTGAAATTCTGCACTACTGTCCCTCCTTCAAATGACCTACAGGGCTTATCTTTGTTGAAAGAAATACTTTTTGTTCTCTCCACTACTAATTGAAGACCAAGTTCTCCTCATATGTTTTGAGTGAAAGAGTATGTGAGTAGCTTTTTTCAGTAGGGTCTTTGGAGGAATATGATATTATTGAAGCTGAGTATGAGCAATACAATCTAGACATCTTTCTTTTTTTCCTTATAAATTAAAGGGGGAAAAATGCCTTTAATGAGCAAACTAAATACTATTCAGCTCAATTTGCATTTTCTGCTGGCTAGGCAGGTGTAAGCCCAGAAATATATTTCCCTGGAGTTCACTGGAGTTACCCAGAGTTTGCACTGGTATGATAAAAATCAGAATATTACCAGAGGGAGAAAAGTAGGTGAGGAGGGGAGAGGGCGGATGAAGGCAGTCCAAAGCGTTAAGAGAACCCACAGAAGATGGAGATTGTTGGCTTAAGGATACTGCTCTTGGGGATGGCTTCATAAAACTTCAGTTAAGAGCTAATATGTTAGGGGTTGATATTAAAAAGACAAAACCCATCCATTTCATAAAGCCCATTGATATTTGCAAGTAGACAGGAGATGTTTTTTGAAAGAGATGGAATTGTTTCTTTGCTTAACATTAGTGAAATGTAAGTGCATTTCCACTAACTGGCAAACTATTACATTTCTTGAGTCGTTAGTTCAAAAAACCAGTTTCCTTTCACTCCCAAATATGGATGATCTCTCCAGTTTTCTGGTTTCAGTATGTCAGGTGACAGCCTGCCTCTTGTCCCTTTTGGATCTGCAATATCTCAGCCTTAGTAGCAGCATAAAGAAGTCCTTTGAACTTTAGAAGCAGTAAAAGAGCTAAAGAGTGGAGAGGTAAATGGATGCAGTCCCACTCCCCTTCAAACCGTGGTGATACTGGTTTTAAAATGGAAGGATGTCATCTGGAGCCAAAAGTGATTCAGTTGCCATGTGATTAACTTACTTTTTCCTTTTACAATTCAGCCCACTGTTTATTAACTCAATTTGGATTAAAAAACTCTAAGCTGGGGGAATGCACTAGAATCTTGCACGATCACCGTGATTAATGATGACAGTCTGAACTGTTGAACAAGCTAAATCATGAAATTTGCAATATTGCTCGACAAAGGCTTATATGTTTTTCTGCAGCTGTACTGGTCCTGACAAAAGGGACCTGCCATTACTAGAACAATTCATGTCCTGTCATGAGAAATAGTATTCATGCCAGGCACAGCATTTGAAGACCATGTCTTAGGTTAATTTTTTAAAATGTGATAGACCTGGGGATATTTAAGTGAGGTGTAAAAACAGGAGTCTTAACATACTAAGAAATTTCATTGAGAAATGTTGCAATAAGAGAGAACAAAATGAAGAACTTCATTATTTTCTGAAACATTTAGGAAGGAATTAGGAACCTGTGTATCAGATTGGCTAAAGCAAATCAGCAAGATCCAGTGGTTCATTTTTTCTTCAATAAAGAAAAAAATACAGGTTTTTTTCCAGAAGCGCAAACGTTTCCAGAAACAACTTTAACCCTCTGAGTGCTAGCACTGTACCTCATTATAGAAATACTTTTAGTAAAGGAAACTTAAAGGAACTTCCATCCCCAGATGAAGCAAAGACTCATTTATAAATAATGAGAGCAGGAACAATAGAAAGCTGAGTACATTTTTAAGAATAATATAACTGAGGATTGTGAAAAGCCTATGATTTTTGTATGCCCCACTCAGTTTGGGAGTGCAGCATTCAGCTGATTTTTTGACATTGGAGAGTCATCCCTTCTCCCCACAATATGTATGTGCAAACACTGATGATTAAAGAGAGGAGTCATCAGCAGCTCCTAGAGGTGGTGTTGAGACTCAGGTGTAAATTCATAAAACTGGTGGAAGGTCGATTGAGATCTAGGCCAGCACTGAGCCTGAGGTAGGTGGAGGAAAGGTGTAAGACTTGTTTTAAGAATAGAGTCTGAGCTTCAGTCTGTATCCTTGCCAAGAGGCTGATTCTGTTTGCATTTGTGCATTTTTAAGTCAGAGAGTTTATGAGGCCTTCAGTATGAACTCCTATTTCTGTCATCTTTAGATAGATAATTTTTATTTATGAGACTGTATCTGGATTTAAGCTCTGGATTTCAGGCATTTTGGTTGAAAAATTTTGGCCGTAGTTGGTTATTTTATCTTTTTTTCCTCTTGCACTTTCTTAATTAAAGTCATTCTCCTAAATATACTGAAGCTCTTTGGGTCTGGGTCTGTCTTTGTCCTATGTGTATTTAGGGTTTGGCTTAATGAGATTCTCCTCCAGGATTCACAGACCATAAGGTAATGCAAACAGTGAAGGCAGTAATAGCTGACATTTTCCATACACAGTGGAAGAATAAACTTTTCCCAAAACTCATTTTTGAGTAACTTTGCCTACTGTTACGAATACAGAGCAAGTAACCTGGAATTTTCCTGGCTTGGGCTGTCTGAGGTGGTCCATTTCACCCACTGTTACGAACTTGCTATCCTATTTTATAGAAAGAGAGCATATAGTTATGAACAAGATGTTCTTTCCAACCTGAGCCATTCTGTGTTTCTATGGTTCTCTCAAAGTTGAGTTGTTGGGTTATTTTGCAGTTCAGTCCCTGGTTGCTCTTAGAAATTGCCACCTATTAAACTGAGTGCTGTCAAATGATAATGATAGATTTTGTAAGATGATCCAATGTCCTGAAAGCTGGACTGAAATCCACTAATGTATTTTCTAAAGAACCTCCCACTGTATGGCCCCTATTAGTTTTACTAGTGTTAGCTAGGCAAAGTGACATGCATAAGCTCTGTCCGTAATTACAGTTTCTGATAGTCTTCTATTTTGTGTCACTGTTTGGGGGAAAAAAAAAAAAAAAAGAAGGAAAAGGTCTTACATCTGTCATGTTAAGATTTTGTAGTTTCCTTGGGTTTAGCTGAGCTGTGCCTGTTTATACTTCCCAAAAATCTGGGCCAGGTGGGCTTAAGTTCCCTCACCATCCCCAAACTACAAAACTGGCCAATCACTGATACATTTGTCTTGATCTCCGAGGTTCTTCCTCTTTAATTAAGCTGGCTTCAGTTTAGGTTAGCATCAGCCACTGGTTTGCTTGATGGTCTTTCTCTAAAGGCTGTGGCTAAACCTTTAGATTTTGGTATAAAAAAATAGCTTTTAAAATGTTATTCCAGAACAGAATCTGAATAATAACTGGCTGAAAATTGCTACATATTTACTTAATGATTCACTGTTCCTTGAAAAAGATCTTTTTATCATCAGATAGTTATGTATTCATAACTATCAGCTGCGTTGTTCCAACCTATCATGTAAATACATAAAGTTTTCAAAATGCACAGTTCTCAGCAGACTGGACATGTACACAACATGGCGTTTATTAAAATACAGTTTCTTGACATGACTGAACTCAGCGCTCCTATAGTCTGTTATTATCCACTGAAGGAATTTTACCTTCTCTGGTTAAGGATCCACTAGGTAGGTGCAATTCCTTCTGAGTCATTACACTATTTTCAACTTAGAAAGTCTTGAAATTGGAATTAGTGGATACTGGACTTCTGTGGGAATTTGATTTGCTGTGTTGAATGTGCAATGAATCAGCCTTAAACAAAAATTATTTGGTTGCTTTACATGCCTATCCGATGTTGTCCTGAGGGAACTGACTGTTGTCTAAGAGCATCCCAAATGTTTTTAGTGGAAATGGCTTAGAAGAAAAAGTAGACACAGGGATTTATGTTTCAAGGGTCAGATTCTGTCGAACACAAGGGTGTTGGCACAAGCACCCTTCATATTTTAAAGAGAAAAATCCCCCTCCACCTGGTAGAAGAGGTGTACAGTGTATGCAGAGATCAAAACACACGAAGAGCATGAGAAGAGGATTTTGAGGTGATATCTAGAACAAAGGGATTAAAATTGAAACTTACATGTTCTTTGTGAACACAGCAGGGATGTCCTGGTATTTGGATGAGAAATAAAGAGGGATAGGTCGAAGTTTGAGATGGGAAGATGATTTTATTTCCCGATTCCCATCAAAGTGGAGGCTGTGGAGCTTCCGTGGAGGAACTGTTGGGAGGCACACTGTGACTTTATGGATAACCACAACTGGCATAGGTCTGAGCAGTCTCCTTTTCCCACATTTCCTTATTTCCCAGGGGAAATAGAAGAAAACATTTTAAGATTAATTAGCTAATGATGATAGGCAGGAATTCTCTTCTGCAAGTTTGATGTTAGAAGGGATGTTAAGACAAAGATTGATACTCCTGTGCACACTTTTCACTCTTTCTTTGTTTATTTGCTTGAAGTGGATACAGTCTTTCATGGAACAAGCTTTTGCTGAATGTGTACCCAGAAAATGTGCAGGAAGCTGAGTTTTAATGTGATTCAAATCAGTAATGTCAGAATGCCAATCAGTAATACCAAATCAGTAGTTATCAAAATGCTGTGCATTTTTATTTCTCAAGGCTAATGTACTACATCTCTTTTTAATTACCAGCTGTAACTGGAGGTGTGATTGATTTTCCTCTACTGGAGTGTCATTACTAGCATTTCTGTATTCAGTTGTCCATGTTAAAATGTTTGAATAACCTTCTATTTAGGGTGACGATGTCTCACCTCAGAGTGGTAATTTCAAGCTCAATAATTTCAATATTGAAATAACTTACTTTTAACTCCCAGAATGGATGCATCACTTTGCTTCCCTGACTTGTGTTCCAGGAGGTGTAACATAAAGCTGATCTAGCAAAATGCATGAGAGAACCTCTCTTTCTGTTTGTTTCGGTAGGTAAACCCTCCTCAGCTGGGCAAGGAGGAAAATACAAAGTGCTGAGAAATGGTGGCATCTAATGCTGTCACTTTCTTAGGACTAAGATGATCTGGTTTTATTGTGGGTGTTTATAATGCTCTCTGAGTAGGACAAGTAGTTGTACAGTGAAAACTGAACTTCTGCCAGTCACTGGTAGTTGTAATGGCTGCCCTCTGGCTTCTGTCTTTGCCGTGTGGCTTTGGCTCATTCACCCTGAAGGATTTTTAAATTGAAACACAAAGAGATGCTTTCTTTGGTCTTTCAGAGTTCATAGGAGGGTGATGGTTATGCCACCGTGCAGTGCAGTGGAAGGTCTGGAGAGCAGAACAGTCGATGCCGAGGACACTGTACCCAATCCCAAAGGTTCAGGCTAACCATTCTTAGTCTAATCCCAAGGACTGAATGGCTGTTATTGTGTGGAATGTTACGTGTGCTCCAGAAGTGTGCCATGCTGTTGAGTTTAATCCCAACAGAATCCACTCCTGAATTACTTTTCACTGTGAAACACAGTACAAGATCTGCCTTCATCAGATCACAGGGTGATCTGCTTCAGAAATAAGCTCCTGACTTGAAAGTAGTGATTAATGTGGATTTACCCAATATGTGTTCCTGGTGGTATTCCTCTGGTGCTTAAACAGCACTGTTTAACTCTGGCCCTTCTGTCTTTATAATGATATCCCGGGCCATGAACTGAGGAGAGGGAGGAAGGCAGTTTCCCTGCTTGTGGGCATGGGTGTATCAACTGCATTCCTCTGTATTCTGCATAATGGGAATGAAGAACCAACCTCTATTATCTTTTCCCACGTTATTCTGACCCCTAAGATCTGGGCCATTTCAGGTCTAATGGAATTCTGGAATCCTACTTAAAACTTTTATTTTTGTATTTCAGATATAAGACCTATATCTCACTATGGCTGGGAACAAGGTCCCTCAAGTTGAAAGTCTCTTCCATGGATTATAGTATTTTGGGTTGCAGTCTGCACTTAATTTGCCTGTGTTAACAGAAGTTCATGTCCATTGATTTTGATATCTTGCTTGGATAGAACATTAGAGGGTCGCTTTTGAACTCCTTATATTTCTTAAGAAAATACCACCACTTCCCTTTTTCAGTAGGAATTATTGCCTCTCCTTTCAGGTTCCGAATATTTGTAGTATTATCCAGTACACAAGACCCAAAAAAATCAATGAGGTTCATAAACACAGTTGAAACTTACTTGACTTAGTTTATTCTGAATGTTTTGCTCACTGTAGAAAAGTCAGCAAATATAATTGAAAGACAGCTCAGTAGCACCATTTTTTAATGTTAAATAATATTGGCTGTTACAAAACAAGGGAACAAATGAGTGGCCTGCAATATTCTCTTTAAAAAGCCGGTAGCATTCTTTCATCCAGAGCTTAACTACTGCTGACCTTCAATGCTTCAAGGAGCAGTGCAGCAGCTGGGTAGGGGATCAAAATGCCAATGGTGCTTCCTCTCACCAGGCTGGGTTGGGTTGTGACCTAATGGTTGGGTTGCACAGGTTGGGTTGTGACCTAATGGTACAGGGTTTGTGCTGTGAGCAGCAGGGGAGGGGGGGATTCTGCCCCTCTGCCCTGCTCAGATGAGACCCCACCTGCAGAGCTGTCTCCAGCACTGGGGCCCAGCACAGGAAGGACGTGGAACTGTTGGAGCAAGTCCAGAGGAGGCACCAAGATGATCAGAGGGCTGGAGCAGCTCTGCTGGGAGGAAAGACTGAGAAAATTGGGATTCCTCAGCCTGGAGAACAGAAACTGTAGGGTTACCCAATTGTGCCCTTCCACCTGAGGGGAACCTTCAAGAAAGATGGAAGGAGACTACAAGGGCCTGGTGTGACCGGACAAGGGGGAATGGCTTCAAACTGACAGAGAGTAGGTTTAGATTAGAAGTTAGGAAGAAATTCTTGGCTGTGAGGGTGGTGAGGCCCTGGCACAGGTTGACCAGAGAAGCTGTAGATGCCCCATTCCTGGAAGTGCTACAGGCCAGGTTGGATGGGGCTTGGAGCAGCCTGGGATAGTGGAAGGTATCCCTGCCTATGGGAGAGGGTGGGACAAGATGATCTTTAAGGTCCATTCCAACCCAAACCATTCTGTGATTTGATGATAATACAAATGGCTGGTTTTTACCCAGCAATTCCTCAGTTGCTGCAGGTATAGCTGATCTTATACAATTCTTGCCTGACACACAGCCATGATTTCCTGGTGTCAGCATGTTTTTCAATGGCACGACACTCCTTCTCCACAGTGAAGAGTCTGCACAGAAACACATGGCTACATCACAGAATTAATGGAGAACTGTGGATGCCGACAGATTAGTGTGTAGCGGGGTTCTTGTAGAGTAACAAACATTTATTTAAAACTTGTGAGGTACAAGGTGTGTAAAGGTACATTCTACAGTGGTCCTCTTACTGCAACTACAGTAGAAATGAAGGCTGGACTGACAAGAAGAATAGTCTCAAACTGACAAGAAGAATAAGTTTCTGGAACAAGTTTCCAATAGACAAAGTGGAAGCAAACAACCAATCTTTTATTATCCAGGGGAGTCTGTGACATGCAAAGATGTTGAAGAGCCCTGGCTGGCTGCAGGAGAAGAAAACACATAGCAGCTACGTGTTTGTGAGCCATAATGTTTGGAACTATTTCTGCAGGATACAGGAAAAAAAATGTTAAGGAATGAAAGGGTAGCTCAACATGTTGGCCAATCTCTATTTTATGTCGTGTGGGGAGTCGGTTTCAGCTGTCATAAACTTCTTGATGGACAGATGCTTTTGTAATATTAAGAAACTGATTTCAAAATTATTTTCTGTTCTAGTTCTTACGGCATCAGTCATAGGAGTGTTTTTATAATAAGTTGAATACAGAGACTTTCAAAGTGCAGATTGCTCAGTTTGTAGGACAGAGTTGTTATTTCACAGTAAGTCAGACTGCTTCTGGTACTTCATTTTTCATTTGGATTGTGGTACCTGAAAGAGCCATGAAGAGCCATGAAACATTTTTTTTAGAGTGCACTGCTGCACTCAGATACAGGCTTATAAGGAGAGGACTCCCTACATGGAGATGGAGGTGACAGTCTAAGTTCTGACACTGATATTTCTATTTTAGCTGCCAGGAAGCACCAGAAGATGGCACGGTTTGTACAGATGCGTGCTGGAAAGTGAATGAGTGAGCTTGTGAAACTGCTATTAATAATCTTGGGTAGAGTGTTTAACACTGTCATAAAGAAAAGGAGCAACATGCAGTATTTTAACCCTTATTTCTTCTTTCTGCCAGTAAGGGACAGAAGTCCAAGTTACCTACCTGTGTATTTGTCTGTCTGTCCATCTATCTATGTATCTGTCTGTCTTTCTATCCTTCTCTGAGTTTGGATGGCACAGAAAATGGGAGGGGAAAAGTGAAAAGAAAGCAAGTGTGATGTAATCTTGGTGCAACACACACTGAAATGTCAGCCTGACTAAAAGGGGTATTGATGGCAACTGAAAAAGACGACACCTTACCTCAATAATTTTGATGAAGAACTTTCTTTGTCTCCTCTGTGTCTGTCGGCTCAAGCCTGAGAGTCCAGACTTACCCCTCTTACTTTCCTGTTCTCCCCCCTCAGAGCCCAGAAAAAATGTGATGAACACAGGGTATTAAGATACTGTTTTACCCTCTGAACTGGAGTGCCAGAGTCTGATAGCTTTGGAGCTTCAGGGTTTAAAGATATTTCATCTTAACGTTCCTAATGTTGGAAGAAGTAGGAGTGTATTTTAAAAACTGTGTTCGTGGGATTCTGCAGGACCAGCAGGCTCTGCCTAGCCTCACTGGATCCAAAGTTTTCTTTCATGCAGGTGAAACTGGTGAAGGTTTTTATCAGTTTAGTGAAAGGGTGCCTCAGTGGAGTAGTTTGAGATTGTGGACTAACTGGTTAATATTTCTCTAGCCTTCTAATAGTGTAAAGAACCAGAAAAATATTACAAATTATTTGTTAAAAATAATTAGTACATGGGAAGAACCAGTTGAAACTATCTCCCCTACCATAAGTATTTCAGCATGTGACATGCTTTGCCTGATAATCATAAAATCATAGAATCATAAAATTAATTAGGTTGGAAAAAAGCTCCAAGATTATGGAGTCCAACTTTTGACTTGTCAGCACCACCATGGACTTGAAGTGCCACATCCAGTTGTTTCTTGACCATTGACACTGTATTGTAAAATTCACAGAACTATGTGGTTAGTTTATAGTACACAGTTGCATTGATTTTTGCTTAGTTTTTTTTGTTTGTTTGTTTGTTTTTCATTGGCTATCCAGGCACTGGTACTGCCTTTCTAAGAACATGTTGAGTTTAACACTGTGACTTGGTCTTTTATGAATTTTTGAGGCAAAGAGCTTAATGTAGAGACTGATTCTGATGTACGGCAGGAATAACTCTGCAGAAGTTGGCAGAGTGCTGTAATGTGGAACTGCTTTTAGACTGACCGCAATGTTTACAGGGCTCAGAGGTACTTGAAATTTGCTCTTTGCCATCCTGTAATCTTATTTTTACCAATGGAACATCTGAATCCACAAAGATATCTCAGAGATGCGTCATATTTTCTGCAGGTTTAAAATATTGGGAAATCTGTACATTTATGCTCATGGAGAACTTGGCTCAGTATGAGTAAAAGTGGGATTTTAACAGAACTCAGTTCACTTCTTTCACAGTCTGAAAGAAGTGAAGGAAGGTTTGCACCAGACTCTTTCTTTCTTTTTTTTTGTTTGTTTTTGTTTTTGTTTTTCCATCTGATTTTATTAGACTAGTTAGTAGATGGAAGTAAACATTCTGTTTCATCATTCTAGAATTTTATATCTATGCAGTATGATGTGAATCGCTTTGGAGATGGGGTACTTCTCCAAAGTATAAAGAGTCTATAGATGATGCAACAGAACGTAATTTACAAGCTGAAATTCCACTAACCACGGTGGGGGGTAGGAAATGCTGTGCATGTATAAAGCTAACATTACAGGATTACAGTCAGAAGCTTGTAAGGAATATGGGGAGTCAGGGTTTCAGTGCAGTTCTGCAGCTGTAGGTGCCTTGTCTCTCCAGTGTGCTCATTGCTGTGTTCTTTGTGGCATAAGGAGCAGTTCTGTGAAATGCAGTTCTGCTCAGGGAAGCGTCAGTGTGTTCAGCCACACATTTCTGGCTCAACACATCTGCATTTTGCTGTGGGGCAAATAGTGCAGAATTGGATTTTCAAAAGCTCTCAACAGTGTCCCAGTGTTCCTGACAAAGCAGACTAAGCTTCTGTTGAAACCTGTCTAACTACAATCCCATGTGTGTGTTGTCCCAGAAGGGACTGATTGCAACAGCACCTCTGGTCCCTGTCCCCAAGTCCTTGAGCAGGGAAGTTCCTGTCTCCAGGGTTGGCCTGAGTCCAGCAGCCCCTAGGGTTTTCTGGTTGGGAAGGGACAACAGACAGTAGGACAGGTGTTCGATACATATGTAGGAACGATACATATGCCCAAGGAACATATTCAGAAGTGACGTTTTTGCCCAATTACCTTCACACTGTTCCTCTTTCCTTTTTAGATTTAGTCTGTGTTGTTGTCACCAGTAGAGACAGGGCCATTTCAAAAGCCATCCAAAGCCATTTCAAGTCAATGGAAAGGTCCCTAGCACACAGCCTGGATTTGACTGGATTTGGCTGGATTTCCTTACCAGTTAGACTAGTTCTCACTGCCTTCAGTGGGCTACAGATCAGTCCTTGACAGCTGAGACAGTATGGGTTTAAAATGGGAAAATGTGTTTCCATCCACTCCGGGAGATACTCAAACATACGAGAGAGTTTGACTTAGATNCAAATTATTTGTTAAAAATAATTAGTACATGGGAAGAACCAGTTGAAACTATCTCCCCTACCATAAGTATTTCAGCATGTGACATGCTTTGCCTGATAATCATAAAATCATAGAATCATAAAATTAATTAGGTTGGAAAAAAGCTCCAAGATTATGGAGTCCAACTTTTGACTTGTCAGCACCACCATGGACTTGAAGTGCCACATCCAGTTGTTTCTTGACCATTGACACTGTATTGTAAAATTCACAGAACTATGTGGTTAGTTTATAGTACACAGTTGCATTGATTTTTGCTTAGTTTTTTTTGTTTGTTTGTTTGTTTTTCATTGGCTATCCAGGCACTGGTACTGCCTTTCTAAGAACATGTTGAGTTTAACACTGTGACTTGGTCTTTTATGAATTTTTGAGGCAAAGAGCTTAATGTAGAGACTGATTCTGATGTACGGCAGGAATAACTCTGCAGAAGTTGGCAGAGTGCTGTAATGTGGAACTGCTTTTAGACTGACCGCAATGTTTACAGGGCTCAGAGGTACTTGAAATTTGCTCTTTGCCATCCTGTAATCTTATTTTTACCAATGGAACATCTGAATCCACAAAGATATCTCAGAGATGCGTCATATTTTCTGCAGGTTTAAAATATTGGGAAATCTGTACATTTATGCTCATGGAGAACTTGGCTCAGTATGAGTAAAAGTGGGATTTTAACAGAACTCAGTTCACTTCTTTCACAGTCTGAAAGAAGTGAAGGAAGGTTTGCACCAGACTCTTTCTTTCTTTTTTTTTGTTTGTTTTTGTTTTTGTTTTTCCATCTGATTTTATTAGACTAGTTAGTAGATGGAAGTAAACATTCTGTTTCATCATTCTAGAATTTTATATCTATGCAGTATGATGTGAATCGCTTTGGAGATGGGGTACTTCTCCAAAGTATAAAGAGTCTATAGATGATGCAACAGAACGTAATTTACAAGCTGAAATTCCACTAACCACGGTGGGGGGTAGGAAATGCTGTGCATGTATAAAGCTAACATTACAGGATTACAGTCAGAAGCTTGTAAGGAATATGGGGAGTCAGGGTTTCAGTGCAGTTCTGCAGCTGTAGGTGCCTTGTCTCTCCAGTGTGCTCATTGCTGTGTTCTTTGTGGCATAAGGAGCAGTTCTGTGAAATGCAGTTCTGCTCAGGGAAGCGTCAGTGTGTTCAGCCACACATTTCTGGCTCAACACATCTGCATTTTGCTGTGGGGCAAATAGTGCAGAATTGGATTTTCAAAAGCTCTCAACAGTGTCCCAGTGTTCCTGACAAAGCAGACTAAGCTTCTGTTGAAACCTGTCTAACTACAATCCCATGTGTGTGTTGTCCCAGAAGGGACTGATTGCAACAGCACCTCTGGTCCCTGTCCCCAAGTCCTTGAGCAGGGAAGTTCCTGTCTCCAGGGTTGGCCTGAGTCCAGCAGCCCCTAGGGTTTTCTGGTTGGGAAGGGACAACAGACAGTAGGACAGGTGTTCGATACATATGTAGGAACGATACATATGCCCAAGGAACATATTCAGAAGTGACGTTTTTGCCCAATTACCTTCACACTGTTCCTCTTTCCTTTTTAGATTTAGTCTGTGTTGTTGTCACCAGTAGAGACAGGGCCATTTCAAAAGCCATCCAAAGCCATTTCAAGTCAATGGAAAGGTCCCTAGCACACAGCCTGGATTTGACTGGATTTGGCTGGATTTCCTTACCAGTTAGACTAGTTCTCACTGCCTTCAGTGGGTTACAGATCAGTCCTTGACAGCTGAGACAGTATGGGTTTAAAATGGGAAAATGTGTTTCCATCCACTCCGGGAGATACTCAAACATACGAGAGAGTTTGACTTAGATTAAGAAAATCCCCAATGGTAAAGCCAAAGGTCACGCAGTGACCTGGAAAGTTTTAAATGAGGGTAAAACATTGGTGCTGCAAAGCAAAGGAGAGCAAAGAGATGTTTCATCTGTTTGGGAATCTGGAGTCAGAATTAAATCTGCAAACAGATTTTTCTAAGGCCAAGTTCTGCATGTGTGGAAATTGAATTATAATAGGTGTTGTTTTGCTTTTTTTAAACAGAAATTGCAGGAAGTTTTTCTGTATTGTTGACGTTCAAAACATTTTAGAAATACGGCTCAGTTAAGTCAGGCTACCAAAATAGTGGGGGTCTCAACTTGCTGCAAAGGTAGAGCAGGTGATATTTAGGCCTTATGTTCCTGTGGCAATTTTACTTTCTTATATACATTGTTCTGTGAGCGTAAACACTATGAACACCAGAATTTGATAGGTTTGTGTCTTATATTGGTGCTTAAGGAAGAGGCACACTCTGGTTCAAGGTTTT
This sequence comes from Oreocharis arfaki, assembly GCA_013398015.1. Taxonomy (NCBI): domain Eukaryota; kingdom Metazoa; phylum Chordata; class Aves; order Passeriformes; family Paramythiidae; genus Oreocharis; species Oreocharis arfaki. The sequence continues at coordinate 55,035 of VZRR01011637.1, forward strand.
ACAGAGATAGGGGCATACAAAGGTGTTTTCAAATATTAATTCTCTAGAGTCTGTTGAGAAGTCGTCTGTGGTGCCTGACCTTCAGTTAATCCAAATAGTGAACCTCACATTTTTGTGAAGCTTGCTGATAACTTAATATCCTCAGGATATCAACCCTTCTGTCCAGTTTTGTTGAAATTGCACAGACGGTTCAAAGTAACACACAAAGGTATTGTAGAACTGTATTTTGCATTTTAAACTGGAATTAGCACAGGATGGTAAAATTTTGGAATGGAACAGGTTTTTAATTCTCCCTGGGGTCTGGGTAACAGTGGCAATGGGAATCCCCTTGTATTGACTGGGCCAAGCACCCCAATTTCCTCCCCTCCAAAGCTCCAGGCTGACTTTACTTCTTGGAGGAAGCCACTCTAAGAACCTCATGAATGAGACAAATGTTTTCTGGAACCTGCAGGACTTTGGTTTGGTGTAATTTACATGCAGAGTTCTTTGCCAGCCATAGTTAAGGCCACAGGTGTAGCATGCTGCACCTTCAGCACTTCACTTCATCAAGTTTACTATTTATGTTCTCCATCTAGCTACTAACTCTGAGTAAGGGCAGCAGAGCAACTGACTGCTTGGTTGTTGGGGTGGGTGAGCTGGCAACAGTAGAAGCCGAGATGCCAGAAACCCCTGGTCCAGGAGACCCCCTGCGCTGGTGGGTCGACTCAGAAAGTAAATAGCTCCCCCTACTCGGGTTACAGGGAAAGACTTCTTCTCCCATCAGGCAGTACCTGTCTGGTACCTGGTCCCCCACTCTGCCCCTTCCTTCTCCCCATTGGTTGTTGTATGCCTCTGCCTTCCCCCTGCCCCTTGCCCCCAGGTAATTGGTTGCTGGTGCTGTGCCAGCCCCCTTTCTGTTACCCCTTATAAGCTTGTACACGAGGCCTGCATGCCCTCTCTCACCTCTGACCCCTTCGGAATAAACCTTTCGGAACCCATGTGGAGAGCCCTCCATGCTCCTTGCTTCTGGTAACATATGAGCTATCATGGCTTGGGTGCGGGGCTGTGTCTCGGTGCTATCCACTGGCACTGGTGCTAGAAGTCAGCCTGCTAGGTGCCAAGCTGCACTACCAGGGCATCCCTTGCAGGGGATGCTTTTGGGTTAATGCGGCGATTTCAGCCACCCCACAGCTCCCTGCATCACTTGGTAGCTATGCAAAAGCTTAATTTAATTGTGATAGTGACAAAGAAAGGGAGGAACAAGGTATAGAAGGGGCCCAAGGTTGATGTGACTTGGAAAGAATATTCTGGTCACTGGCTTGGGTCTGTAAGATCTCTTCATTGTTTTGGTGGTTTCATGCTATGTGTACTTCAGCCTGAGGCACCTCAGCCTCCTTTCCCATTTTTAAATGAATGAACTGGCTTAGGGAGCTTAGTCGCCCAAAGCTAACTTCACAAAAAGAAGTTATTTGTTCTCTCAGGCTGTGGATTGGCAAATCAGAGACCTCTGTAGGATAAGGGCTTTCATTCATCCCAAACTATTCTTTAGGAAAGCAGAACTGGGGTCTATTATTTTGCAGCATATGGTGCACAGATCAGCAATGTCCCATGTAATGCAATGGCAGCTTTGTTACAACCAGCAAACACCTGACATCCTGATATTTTACTGATAACTTTGAAGCATGCTGCAGAATGAATAAATCCCAGAGATCTGTCACATAAAATCTTTCCATTTGGTTATTTTCTTTCACACAATGTTCTGTAGCAGTTAACTATGTATAACTGTGTTAGTAACTAATATTAAATTGTACTTCAATCTTTACATGAATAATTACTGAAAAAAAACCCAAATTAGGAGTATTGCCCATATTCTGTCCCCCAGAAATAGAGATTTTGATGTATACATTGGAGCAATCAGTGTGGTAATTTACAGTTGCAAAGACCTTCAGCAAGTCATGCAAAATCCATGGGGTATCTCTTGATGCTGGAGTTCTAGCTGAAGTCTGATAGAGCTGATGTGTGAGCTCTTGTTCCTTCCCACACAGTTTCTTTGTACCCACTCATCTGTGAACTCTCATCCACAGCGTTGGTTCCTCCTCAAAGTCAGAACAGTTCCGGATGTTTTTCACATCTTAGGTTAATCTTATTCATGATGAAATGCATGATTGTCCACCAAAGAAAGTTTGATATTTGTATTTGGCTCTGATTTACACAGTTGAAAAGGTTCCTTGATAAACTTCCTGAATCTCAACTCTACGTACTTAGGTGGTGTTAAGATATGGAATCTATGTAAAAAATACTAATTTTCTGGAAGTTATGTGATTCGCTTAAGTGTAGTACTGCTGTTGTGGCTTGTTTCATAGACTTTGATTTTGGTGGGCTGAAAGCAAGAAATTGACATCCAAACGAAGTCCTGTGAAGTTTTGTCTTTACCTTGGTAGTTCTGGCACTGGTACTTGGGTGTGTGGCACTGACCACACACCCAAGTGCCTCTCTGTAACGACCAAGGCACAGACTCAGACCAGCAGGGAATCTGAGACATTTATTGAGAGAAATGAGCTGCTTTTATACACTTCTTCAAGACACAGTATTTCCTTATATGGTATTTTTCACAAAGTGACCTATCACACATTGCCACAACAGTCGCACACTTTCTCAATGTCTTTATATGGGGGTGATCACATGCCATTCAGGTGTCTGTCAGCTTCCAGCAGGCTCCTGTCCACAGGGCTTTGCCCTGTGGCATTTCCTCCTGCCAACATCAGGCAGAGACAAGCTTCTCTGTGCTGCCATGGCGTTCTGCAGGCACATCCGACAGCCCGCAGCTCAATTCTATCTTATCTCTCCCCACACCTCTCTGAGCTTCAGTTCCTTCATAAGCATATTTTGGTAGCACAAAAAATTTTCTGCTTCCTAGCTGGAACCAGCAGGTAAATACAGTTGGAGGGTTGAGCTGTACACTCAACTAATGTGACACTTTAGAAAGACTTTAAATACATACACCCCGCATCTCCAAATGGATGCTTAGTCTGGCACTCCAAAGTGCAGCATGGATCTGTCCACTGCGCCAGGTTTGGTCTTGTCTATGTGAAGCATCAGGAAGATGATCACATCCTCACATCTTGATTCTTTTGTGGACTGCAGGGAGCGGGGGATGCGTAGCACCTCTTAGGAAGTGCCTACAGAAGCCCTACAGAACTGGGCTGCAGCTTATCAGCATTTTCTGCTCTGTGCAGTGCCGGTGCCTCTCGAGCACACTCAGGCTTCCTCAGAGATTTCAGATCCCAAAACAACTGCTTTAAATTAATTTAGGGGAGAATAGATCACATTGTGATTTCTGGGCATACTGAAGTCTTCTTAAGAAGGTCAGATTTTATTATTATTATTATT